>CAUYQU010090030.1:0-119749 GCA_963574635.1 Cheracebus regulus | reverse complement strand
AAGACCTGGAACCAACCCAAATGCCCATCAATGATAGACTAGACAGGGAAAATGTGGCACATATACACCATGGAATATTATGCAGCCATCAAAAACGATGAGTTTGTGTCCTTTGTAGGGACATGGATGAACCTGGAAACCATCATTCTCAGCAAACTGACACAAGAAGACAAAATCAAACACTGCATGTTCTCACTCATAGGTGGGTGTTGAACAATGAGAACACATGGACACAGGCAGGGGGGCACTACAGACTGGGGTCTGTTGGGGGGAAATAGGGGAGGGACAGTGGGGGGTGGGGAGTTGGGGGGAGATAGCATGGGAAGAAATGCCAGATATAGGTGAAGGGGAGGAAGGCAACAAATGACATTGCCACATGTGTACCTACGCAACAATATTGCATGTTCTTCACATGTACCCCAAAACCTAAAATGCAATAAAAAAATAAAATTAAAATTAAAAAAAATAAAAAAATAAAATATTAACAAAATAGATTGCTAGTGAGACTAATAAAGAAGAAAAGAGAGAAGAATCAAATAAACACAATCAGAAATGATAAGGAAATAGGAGGCCAGCACAAAATACAGGTCATAAAGACCTTGCTGATAAAACAGATTGCAGTAAAGGAGTTGGCCAAAACCCACCAAAACCAAAATGGCAACAAGAGTGACTGACTTCTAGTTGTCCTCACTGCTACACTCCCTCCAGTGCCATACAGTTTACAAATGACATGTCAATGTCAGGAAGTTACCCCATACGGTCTAAAAAGTGGAGGCATGAATGATCCACCCCTTGTCTAGCATATCATCAAAAAATAACCATAAAAATGGGCAACCAGCATCCCTTGGGGCTGTTCTGCTTACAGAGTAGCCATTCTTTCATTCTTTTACTTTCTTAATAAATTTGCTTTCACCTTGCAAAAAAAAAAGAAAGAAAGAAAGAAATGATAAGGGGGCTATCACTGTCCCCACTGACCCCAAAGAAATGTAAACAACCATCAGAGAATAAATACTATAAATGCCTCTGTGCACATAAAACTAGAAAATCTAGAAGAAATGGATAAATTCCTGGACACATATACCCTCCCAAGGCTGAGCCAAAAAGAAACTGAATCCATAAACAGACCACTAATGAGCTCTGATATTGAATCAGTAATAAATAGCCTATCAACCTATTAAAGCTCAGGACCAGAGAGATTCACAAGTGAACTCTATTAGATGTACAAAGAAGAGCTGGTACCCTACCTGCTGAAACTATTCCAAAAAATTGAGGAAGAAGGGCTCCTCCCTAACTCATTCTATGAGGCCAGCATCATCCTGTTACTAAAACCTGGCAGAGATACAACAACAAAAAAGAACTACATGCCAATATTCTTGATAAACATTGATGCAGAAATCCTCAACAAAACACTGGCAAACTGAATTCGGCAGCACATAAAACCTTATATATCACAGTCAAGTAGGCTTTATCCCTGGGATGGAAAGTTGGTTAACATGTGCAAATCAATAAATGTGATTCATCAAATAAACAAAACTAAAAACCACGATTATCTCAGTAGATGCAGAAAAGGCTGTCGATAAAATTCAACACCATTTCATGTTAAAAACGCTTAATAAACTACATATTGAAGGTACATACCTCAAAATAATTAGAGCCAAATATGACAAATTTACAGCCAATATCATATTAAATGGGCAAAAGCTGGGAGCATTCTCCTTGAAAACCAGCACTAGACAAGGATGCCCTCTCTCAACACTTTTATTGAACACAGTATTGTGGAAGTCTTAGTCAGAGCTATCAGGAAACAGAAGAAAATAATAGGCATTCAAATAGAAAGAAAGGAAGTCAAACTATCCCTGTTTTCAGACCACATGATCCTATACCTAGAAAACCTTGTAGTCTCAAAAGCTCCTTAAGCTGACAAACAACTTCAGTGAAGTCTCAGGATACTTCAGTGAAGTCTCAAAATTAATGTACGAAAATCACTAATACTCCTATACACCAACAGTAAAGCCAAGAGCCAAATCAGAAACACAATCCCATTCACGATTGCCAGACACACACACAAATACCTAGGAATATGGCTTACTAGGGAGGTGAAAGATCTGTACAAGAACTACAAAACACTTCTCAAAGAAATCAGAGATGACAAATGGAAAAACATTCCATGCTCATGAACAGGAAGAATCAGTATCACTAAAATGGCCATACTGCCCAAAGCAATTTGTAGATTCAATGCTATCCCTGTTAAACTACCAATCACATTCTTTACAGAATTAGAAAAGACTATTTTTAAATTCATATGGAACCAAAGAAAGAGCTCAAATAGCCAAGAAAATCCCAAGGAAAAAGAACAAAGCTGGGACATCATGCTACTTGACTTCAAACTACTATAAACTACAGGGCTACAGCCACCCAAACAGCATGGTACTGGTACAAAAACAGACACACAGACCAATGGAACAGAATAAAGAACCCATAAAGAAGGCCACATATCTACAACTATCTGATCTTTGACAAAGATGAAAAAAACAAGCAATGGGAAAAGGAATCCCTATTCAATAAATAGTGCTGGGATAACTGGCTAGCACATGCAGAAGACTGAAACAAGACCGTTTCCTTACACCTTACACAAAAGTTAACTCAAGATGGTTTAAAGACCAAAATGTAAAACCCAAAACTATAAAACCCAGGAAGACAACCTAGGCACTACCATTCTAGACATAGGTATGGGCAAAGATTTCATGACAAAGATGCCAAAAGCAATCAAAACAAAAGCAAATACTGACAAATAGGATCTAATTGAACTAAAGAGTTTCTGGACAGCAAAATAAACTACCAACAGAGTAAACAACCAACCTACAGAAAGGGAGAAAATATTTGCAAACTATGCATGTTACAAAGGTTTAATATCCAAAACTCACATGGAACTTAACAAAAAAAAAGCACACAACCCCATTAAACAGTGGGCAAAAGGCATGAACCAACACTTTTCAAAAGAATACATATATGCTGCCAACAAACATATGAAGAAAAGCTCAACATCACTCATCATTAGAGAAGTGCAAGTCAAAACCACAATGAGATACCATCTCACACCAGTTAGAATAACTATTACTAAAAAGTAAAAAAATAACAGAAGCTGACAAGGTTGCAGAAAAAAGGGAATGCTTATAATACACTGCTGGTGGGAATATAAATTAGTTCAGCCACTGTGAGAAGCAGTTTGATGATTTCTGAAAGAACTCAAAAGAAATATATATCATTCTACCATAAAGACACATGCAAATGCATGTTCACTGTAGCACTATTAACAAGAGCAAAAGAATGGAATCAACCTAAATGCCCCTCAATGGTTGACTGCATAAAGAAAATGTGGTATATATACATCATGGAACACCATGTAGCCCTAAGAAACAACAAGATCATGTCCTTTGCAAAAACATGGATTGAGCTGGAGGCCATTATCCTTAGCAAACTAATGCAAGAACAGAAAAACAAATACTGCATGTTCTCACTTACAAGTGGGAGCTAAATTATAAGAACACATGAACTCATAGAGGGGAACAACAGACACCGGGGCCTAACAAAGGGTGGATGGCAGGAGGAGGGAGAAAATCGGGAAAAATAACTAATGGGCACTAGGGTTAACACCTGGGTGACAAAATAATCTGTACAACAAACCTCCAGGACACAAGTTTATTTATAAAACAAACCTGCACATGTTCCACTGAACTGAAAATAAAAGCTAATTTTTAAAGAAAGCATTAAATAAGGTGGCTAGACTAATAGTGATACAAAGTTTTTCTAGCTTTAACATTATATACTTTTAGAACATATTTTTTAAAAATGAGTTATCTGAAAGTAATTCAAAAGATGATTTTTATCAAAATCTCAAAAAGATTTTTTAAAAATTGGCAGAGTAATCTAATGGTCATCAAAAAGACTTAATAATTTTCTAAAAGAAGAAGACTGATATGGGACCTGCACCACTAAGTATAAAATGTTATAAATTATTAAATATTTTATAATTTAATAAA
This sequence comes from Cheracebus regulus, assembly GCA_963574635.1. Taxonomy (NCBI): domain Eukaryota; kingdom Metazoa; phylum Chordata; class Mammalia; order Primates; family Pitheciidae; genus Cheracebus; species Cheracebus regulus. Next base: position 115,709 of record CAUYQU010090030.1, on the reverse strand, counting down.
GAATGGACTAGTATACCTTGAAATATGTCTTCAAATAACTTGTAGTTATGTGAAGATGCCAATACTCATTAAGTGCAAAAAGAAAGTAAGTGCAATTATCTTTAAAACATAGAGATAGATGATAGATTGGCGACAATGGACTAAAAGAACATTTACAAAAATGTTATCAGTGGTTATCTGTGGAAATGTAGGGTTTATATTTTCTGTGAAAATCCAATTTTCAAGGATGAAAAAAACATAGATACCATACCATTATCTTTTTTTTCTTATGGTACTTCTTTAGGAACTCCCCATATCTTTCCAATTTTCTATAAGAACCTTTAAAAATATAAGAATTCATAGTTTATATGGTATATATATGTATATCCTCTAGAAATAAAATTTTAAATACTTTAAACAAATTATATGAATAAAACTATTCAATGAAATCAACTAGCAATTTTGATGAGTATATGCTAAACACATACTGTTAGCTGAATAAATAATTGGAATTATTATATACAGTATATCTTCTGTTTTCCTTTTCTGAAATGTCATGTTCCAACTAACATGTCTGTGGCACTTACTCCTATACCTAAAGTTTTATGTCAATCCCTCTCTCCTAAAAAAAGTCCACATTTTTCAAATAGCTCACCCAATTATGCTTGGTTGTTTCATGGTCACCTTAATTTCAATAAAGTGCAGTACTGTAAAGCATGACCCAGTGAAACAATATGGGGGCTCTGAAGTCAGATGAACTAGACTTGAATCCTGTTTCTGATATCTACATATTGAGGACAATGTATATATACGAAATTATCTTCTTTAAAAAAACAGGAAGAAGATATGAAAAGATATGTTCCCACTTGGTTATTTGTGGGTATTTTATTTCTTTATAAGATGAATTTATATGCACGTACAGGTGTCTGTGTGTGTGTATATATACAAGCTATATATATGTGTGTATTTACATATACATACACAGAAATTATATGTAGCTTTTACAAATGAAAAAAATACACATTAAAAAATTTACAATTTAAATTTAAAAATTTAAAAATAATTTAATAGAAATGTATTTAAATATATCTTCAGAATTACACAAATCTAAGTCCAAAAAAGAATATTAAATACCAAAATAACATAATGAATCTAATATCTAAAAATACTTTATAGGCATTTTAGTACAATTAATATCATTTTCAAGACATATATGACAAATTTGCCAATTAAATCAAGAATAATTATAAATATTTAAAACTACTCTGGAAATATTAATCGATACAATTATATTAGAAAAATGTTATACAAATATTGAAAAGTAAAAATTATCATTACCTGCAGTATGCTTTGTCATTCATTCAGTTATTCCATAGTGAATACGAGCTCCTCCTACAAACAAGCCTAGCTCATATAGGTTAACTATCACCCCTTTTACTTTCAGTTTTAGATATTTCTGTTCTATCCTGACCCTTGCTGATATGTTTGTTTCTAGCAAAATATTAGTTGATGTAATCTTGCTCTCATGTCTTCCTAATATTCTGTACTTCCACTCCAGTTTAACAAAAGCTTAACAGTTTAACAAAAGCATAACAGTTTAACAACTATTTTAAGGCTTTTTTTTTAGTAATACTTCCTTTAAATCCACATATTTATGTTCAACTAAAAAATCTGTATTGAACCATTTTGAAATGAAGAGGTTTTAAAATAAAATATTTTTAAAATTTATTTTATACCTTAGAATTTCATTCTTTATAAGAGTACACACACACACACACACACACACACACACACACACACACACACACACACACACACACACACACCTGACCATTACTTTACTAATACGAAAAATAAGGACTGGCCAGGTACACTGGCTCATGCCTATAATCCCAGAACTTTAGCAGGCTAACTCAGGAGGATCACTTGAGGACAAAAATTGGAAATTGGAGAACAACCTGAGTAACACAGTGAGACTCCATTTCTATAAAAGGTAAAAATAAATAAGGCTCACTTGTTTCAGAACTCATGCTTTTCCACTTAAATATTTTAGAGGTGTGGTTTTGCAAAAGAAGTGAACATTCCTTTAATCGTGATTCCATGATCAAAACTCCTTCAAATATTCGAGGAACATTTTCCCATAGATGTGTATAAATGGAAACAAATGAACTATCTTCTTTTATTTTTTTCAGAGTGCATGACCATTGATCATCATCTCTAAAATGGATTTCCTTTGGCCAATAATCCTGCAAAAAATATGAAACAGAGAATACAACTTAAGTCATTTTTAATGAATTTAAATAATAAAGTTCAAAACCAATGAGCTTTAATTGAGACTTTATTCCAATGCATTGCTTTTTATTTTTTAAAAATTTGAAACAATCACAAACATTAGAAAAGTTACAAGTGCTTTACTAAAACTATTTTCCTAAATCATTTGAAAATAATTTGTTTATATGACAGCCTGTTATCCTTTAAAACTTCAGTGCATATTTGCAAAAAAAAGAAAAAAGAAAAACATCCTTCTACATAATAAATTCAATCATTAGAATTGGGAAACTGGCATTGATACATTATTTATATTTAATACATACACTCTATTCAAGTTTCAATGGAACCAATTATGCCCTTTATAGTAAAAGAATCTAGTTCAGAAAAAAAATGTTAGGTTTTGGCTTCATGTCTATTTGGTCCCTTTCAGTCTGTAACAGTTCCACAGTGTCTATGGGGATGGGAACAGGGAAGATTAGAAGAGATAATTTAAATTTATTTTTATTTTTTTCTAGTTTTATTAAAGTACAGTTGACAAATTAAAATTGTAAAATTTATGGTGTACAATGTGATGCTTCAATAAATGTATACACTGTGCAATGATTGCCCAAAAGGTAAATAACATATCCATCACCTTGCATAGTTTGTATGTGCTGAGAACATTTAAGATCTACTCTCTTAGCAATTTTCAAGTACACAGTACATTATTATTAACTATAATCATCATGCTAACCAATTGATTCCCAGAATTTATCTGTCCTGTCCGAAACTTTGCACTCATTTCTCCCCTTCTTTCACAAGCCCTGGTAAGACTCTATTCTACTCTCTGTTCCTATAAGGTCCATTCTTATACACTCCACTTACAAGTGAGATAATGCCACAGTTGCCTTTTTGTGCCTGGCTTATTTTACATAGCATCATGTCTTCTAAGCTCATCTACATTGTCAAAAATGAAGAGATTTTTTTTTCTTAAGGCTGAATAAATATTCCACTATGTGTATAATATGTGCACATGTATACACACACACACACACAAAGAAAATGTGTTTTATGTATATATAGACACACACACATCACATTTTCTTTTTCCATTCATATGTTGAAAAGCACTTAGGTTGACTCCATATCTTGGTTATTGTGAATAATGCTGCATATGACCATCAAGGTGCAGATATCTCCTTGACATACTCTTTTCATCCCCTTTGAATATTACCTCAGAAATGAGGCTGCTAGATCATGTGGTAATTGTATTTTAACTTTTGTGAGGAATACTCATATGGTTTCCATACATTCCCATCAGCAGTGTTCAAATGTTTCTATTCTCTACATTTTTGTCAAATCTAGTTTTTTTTCTCATAACAGCCATTCTAACAGGTGTGAGGTGATATCTATGCTTTCAATTTGTATTTTCCTGATAACTAGTGATATTGGGCATCTTTTCACATTGCTGTTGGCTGTCTGCACGTCTTCTTTAGAGAAATGTCTACTCCAGTCCTTTGCCCATTTTTAAATCAGGTTATTAGTTTTGTTGCTCTTGAGTCATTTGAGTCACATTACATATTTTTGGCATTAACCCCTTATTAGATCTATGGTTTTCAAATATTTTCACCCATTCTACAGGTTGTCTCTTCACTCTTGTTTCCCCTGCTGTGCAGAAACTTTTAGTTTGATCTTATCCCATTTATCTATTTTTGCCTGTGCTTTTGGCTTCATATCCAAAAACTCACTGTACAGACCAATGTTACGGAATTTTTCCCCTATGTTTTCTTTTAGTAGTTTTACAGTTTTGGTTTTACATTTAAATCTTTAATCCATGTTGAGTTGATTTTTTTAATATGATGTGAGATAAGGGCTCAGTTTGTTCTTCTGTGTGTGGATACTCAATTGTCCCAACTTCTTTTGAGAATTGTCTGTTCATATCCTTAGCCCACTTTTTAATGGAATTATTTCTTTTCTTGCTGATTTGAGTTTCTTGTAGATTCTGGATATTAGTCCTTTGTCCGATGCACAGTTTACAAGACTTTTCTCCCATTCTATGGGTTGTCTGTTTACTCTGCTGATTATTTCTTTTGCTGTGCAGAAGCTTTTTAGTTTATGTTGCATCTATTTATCTTTGCTTTTGTTGCATTTGTTTTTGGGCTCTTGGTTATTAAGTGTTTGCCTATGCCAATGTCTAGAAGGGTTTTTCCCCAATATTGTCTTCAGATCTTTATGGTCTCAGGTCCTAGATTTAAGTCTTTGATCCATTTTGACTTGGTTATTGTATAAGGTGAGAGATGAGGATCCAGTTTCATTTTTCTACATGTGGCTTGCCAATTATCCCAGCAACGTTTGTTGAATGGGTATCCTTCCCACACTTTATGTTTTTGTTTGCTTTATTGAAGATAGGTTGCCTGTCAATATTTGGTTTTATTTAGGGGTTCTCTATTCTGTTCCATTGCTCTGTATGCCTATTTTTATACAAGTACCATGCTGTTTTAGTGACTACAGCCTTATAGTATAGTTTGAAATTGGGTATATAATGCCTCCAGATTTGTTCTTTTTGTTTAGTCTTGCTTTGGCTATGAAGTCACATATAAACTTTAGGATAATTTTTTTCTAGTTCTGTGAAAAATGATTGTTATTTTGATGGGAATTGCACTGAATCTGTAGATTGCTTTTGGCCATATGGTCATTTTCACAATATTGATTCTAACCATCCATGAGCATGAGATGTGTTTCCATTTGTTTGTGTCATCATCCATAATTTCTTACAGTAGTGTTTTGTAGTTTAACTTGTAGAGGTCTTTCACCTCCTTGGTTAGTTATACTCTTAAGTATTTTATTTTGTTTTATTTTTGCTATTGTAAAAGGGGTGTAGTTCTTGATTTGATTCTCAGCTTGGGTGTTATTTCTGTATAGCAGTGCCACTGGATTTGTGCATTGATTCTGTATCCTGGAACGTTACCGAATTCATTTATCAGATCTAGAAGTTTCTGGGATGAGTCTTTATTGTTTTCTAGGCATATAATCATACCATCAGTGAACAGTGACAGTCTGACATACTCTTTACCTATTTGGATGCCCTTTATTTCTTTCTCTTGTCGACTGTTCTAGCTATAACTTCAGTAGTGTGTTGAATAGAAGTGGTGAAAGTGGGCATACTTGTCTTGTTCAAGTTCTGAGGAGCAATGTTTTAAACTTTTCCCTGTTCAGTATAATGCTGGCTGTGGATTTGACATAGACGGCTTTTATTACCTTAAGGTATGTCCCTTCTATGCCGATTTTGCTGAGAGTTTTAATCATAAAGGGATGCTGAATTTTGTACTAAAAGAAGCACCAGAGAAAGGTGAAAATAAACATGAAGGAATTTAAAAATATATAGAATATGGACAAAAAATCTCCAGAGGAATATATATCAAAAATAAAAATCAGAAATTCTGGAATGAAAGATACACTAGAGAAATTTCAACAATAGAATCAGACAAGTAGAAGAAAGAACTTCAGAGCTCAAAGACAAGAAGGCTTTTGAATTAACCCAGTCCAACAAGGACAAAGGAAAAAGAATTTTTAAAAAAATGAACAAAGCCTCCAAGAAGTATGAGATTATGTTAAATGACCAAACCTAAGAATAATTGGTATTCCTGAGGAAGAAATCTAAAAGTTTGGAAAACTTATTTGAGGGAATAATGAAGAAAAACTTCCCTGCTTTGCTAGAAATCTAGACATCTAAACACAGGAAGCTCAAAGAACACCCAGGAAATTCACTGCAATAAAATCATCACCTAGGCACACAGTAATCATGTCATCTATAGTCAAAACAAAGGAAAGAATTTTAAGAGCTATGAGGGAAAAGCATCAGGTAACCTATAGAAGAAAACCTATCAGATTAACAACAGATTTTTCAGCAGAAACCATTACAAGCCAGAAGAGACTGGGATCCTATCTTTAGCCTCCTTAAGCAAAATGATTATAGGCCAAGAATTTTGCATCCAGCAAAATTAAGATTTACAAATGAAGAAAAGATAAAGTCTTCTCCAGACAAACAAATGATAAGAGATTTTGCTACTACCAAGCCAGCACTAAAAGAACTGCTAAAAAAAAAAAAAAAAAAAAAAAAGTTCTAAATCTTGAAACAAAACCTTGAAATATACCAAAATTCAACATCCTTAAAGCATAAATTTCACAGGGCCTATAAAACAATAACACAATAAAAAAAACATGGTATTCAGGTAACAACTGGCATGATGAATAGAATAGTACCTCACATCTCAATACTAACATTGGATGTAAATGGCCTAAATGCTCCACTTTAAAGATAGAGAATGGCAGAATGGGTAATAATTTATCAACCTGGTATCTACTATCTTCAAGAGAATCACCAAATACATAAGGACTCACATAAACTTAAGGTAAAAGAGTGGACAATGATATTCCAGGCAAACTGACGCCAAAAATATAGGAGCAGTTATTTTTCTGTCAGACAAAATAAACTTTAAAGCAGTGACAGTTAAAAAAGACAAAGACGGACATTATATAATGATGAAAGGACTAGTCTAACAGGATAATATCACAATCCTAAATATATATGTGCCTAACACTGGAGCTCCCAAATTTATAAAACAATTACTATTAGATGTAAGAAATGAGATAGACAGTAGCACAATAATAGTGGGAGGACTTCAGTACTCCACTGACAGAACCAAACAGGTCAACAAGACAAAATGCCAACAAGGAAATGGACTTAAACTACACCCTAAAACAAATGGACTTAACAGATAGATACAGAATATAGTGGCCAATAACTGCAGAATAGATAGTATATTCATCAGTTCATGAAACATTCTCGAAGACAGACTGTAGGACAGGCCACAAAATAAGTCTCAATAAATTTAAGAAAATCAGAAGTATATGGAGTACTCTTTCAGACCACAGTGTAATAAAATTGGAAATCAACTCCAAAAAGAACCCTCAAAACCATGCAAATACATGGAAATAAAATAACCTTCTCCTGAATGATTGCTGGATCAACAATGAAATCAATATGGAAATTTAAAAATTCTTTGAACTGAACAATACTGATGCAACCTACCAAAACCTCGGAGGTAAAGCAAAACCAGTGCTAAGAGGAATGTTCATAGCATTAAATACCTACATTGAAAAGTCTGCAAGAACACAAGCAGACAATCTAAGGTCACACCTCAAGGAACTAGAGAAATAGGAACCAATGATTTTCTTAGAGGAAACCCTTTCCATTTTTTACTATTGATTATGATGTCAGATGTGGGCTTTCATATATGGTCCTTATAATCTCAAAGTACATTCCTTCTGTACCTAATTTGCTGAGCATTTTTTAAATCATGAAGCAATGTTGAATTTTGTTACATGCTTTTTCTTCATCTATTGTGATGATAATGATTTTATTCTTCAACTGCTAATGTGGTTTACCACATTGATTGATTTGTATATATTGAATCATCCTTGCATCCCATGAATAAATCCTACTTGATCATGGTATATGATCCTTTTGATGTAGTGTTGAATTGGGTTCACTCATTTTTGTTGAGGATTTTGGCATTACTATTTATTATGAGATAATGGACCATAGTTTTCTTTTCCTGTAGTGTCCTTGTAGTATAAGGGTAACTCTATCCTCATAAAATGAATTTGAAAGTATTCCTTCCTCTTCTATTTTTCAGAAGAGTCTGAGAAAGATTGATATTAATTCTTCTTTCAATGTTTGGTCAAATTTACCAGTTAAGGTTAAAGGGTCCTGGGCTTTTCTTTGTTGGGAGGTATTCAATTACAGATTCAATACCTTTATTCAGGATTGGTCTGTTCAGATTTTCTATTTCTTCATGATTCAGTCATGGGAGGTTGTATATTTCAAAGAATTTACTCATTTATTCTAGGTTATTCAATTTATTTGTATATAACTTCTCATGGTAGCCTATTATAATTATTTATATTTCTGTGGCAACAACTTTAATGTTTCCTCTTTTATTTCTGATTCTATTTATTTGAATCTTCCTTTTTTCCTTAGTTTAGCTAGAGAATTGACAGTTTTGTTAATCTTTTCAAAAAAACGCAATTCAGTTTTGTTGATCATTTCTATCCATTTATTTCTGTTCTGGCCTTTGTTATTTCCTTCCTTCTACTGACTTTGGGCTTAGTTGGTTCTGCTTGTTCTAGTTACTTGAGGCATAAGTTAGGTGGTTTGAGATTTTTTCTTAATGCAGGCATTTTTTGCTATAAACGTCTCTCTTATAAATCCTTTGTTTATCCCATAAGTTTTGGTACATTATTTACATTTTCATTTGTCTTAAGATATTTTGATTTCCCTTTTGATTTCTTCCTGACCCACTGGCCGTTCAAGAGCATGTTGTTCCACTTCCAGTTCTCCTCCTATTATTGATTTCTAGTTTCATATCATTGTGGTCAGAAGAGATACTCAATATGACTTCAGTCTTATTAAATTTGCTAAGACTTGTTTTGTGGCCCAACATACAATCTATCCTGGAGAATTTTCTTTGTACACTTGAGAAGAATGTGCATTCTGCTGCTTTTGGATAGAATGATCTGTATATGTCTGTTAGGACCATTTTGTCTAGGGTGTTGGTCAGGTCCTCTATTTCCCTATTAATTTTCTCTCCAGACGATCTATCCATTTTTTGAAAATATGACCTTAAAGTCTCCTATTATTAATGTATTGCTGTCTATTTCTTCCTTCAGTTCTGTTAATATTTGCTTTATATATTTAGGTACTCTAACACTGGGTGCATATATATTTACAATTATTAGACATTCTTTGCAAATTGACCCCTTTATTATTATATGAATACACTCTTTGTCTCTTTTAAAAGATTTTGACTTAAAGCTTACTTAACCTGATAGAAGTAGAGCTATCCTAGTTCTCCATTATTACCATTGCATAAATTATCTTTTCTCATCTCTTCACTTACAGTCTATGCACGTTCTTAAAGCTAAAGTGAGTCTTTTGTATGCAGCATATAGCTGTTTCTTGCTTTAAAAAAAATCTGATTGGGCATGGTGGCTCACGCCTGTAATCCAAGCAATTTGGGAGGCCGAGGCAGGTGGATCACTTGAGGTTAAGAGTTTGAGACCAGCCTTACCAATATGGTGAAACCCTGTCTCTACTAAAAATACAAAAAATTAGCTAGGTGTGGTGGTGTGCACCTGTAGTCCCAGCTACTCAGGAGGCTGAGACAGGGAGAATTGCTTGAACACAGGAGGCAGAGGTTGCAGTGAGCCGAGATTGGCCCACTGCACTTCAGCCTGACAGACAGAGCCAGATTCTGTTTCAAAAAAAAAAGAAGACAGTCAGCCACTTACATCTGTTGATTGAAGAATTTAACCCATTTACACTTAAAGCAATTATTGACATGTAAGAATTTACTACTGCCACTTTGTTCATTGCTTTCTGATTGTTTTGTATGAAGTTGAAGCAAAAGTAATTATGTTTTTTGCCATTACTTTTAATGTCATTTTTAATAGCAAAAACCACAATTACTTTTACTCCAAACTAATAGTAACTTCATTCTCTTCTTCCTCTACTGCTGTCTTCCTTTGTGATTTGATGATTTTTTTATAATGGTATACTTTGATTCCTATTTATCTTTTATGTATGTAAACAGGGTTTTTCCTTGTGGTTATATAAGGCTTATATAAGACATCTTATAATTACTACATTCTATTTTGGGATGATAACAACTTAACATGTACCACATATAAAAACTCTACACTTTAACTCCCACCCTCACATTTTATGCTACTGATGTCGCTATTTACATTTTATATATATTGTACATCCATTATCAAATTATTGTAACAATTTTATTAATTTTAATTTTTGTGACTGCATAGTAGGTATATATATTTATGGGGTATATGAGATGTTTTGATACAGGCATGCAATGTATAATAACCAAATCATGAAAAATGGGGTCTCCATCCCCGCAAGCATTTATCCTATGTGTCACAAATAATCCAGTAATACACTTTTTATTTTAAAATGTACAATTGTTATTGACTATATTCACCTTCTTGTGCTATCAATACTCAGTCTTTTTCATTTTTTCTAATGAATATTTTTGTATTCTTAACCATCCTCATCTGCCCCTAATCCTCCCACTCCTTTTCCTAGTTTCTGGTAACCCTCTTTCCACTCTTATTTCCATGAGTTCAATTGTTTTCATTTTTAGAATCTACAAATAAGTGAGAAATTCAATGTTTTTCTGTGCCTGATTTATTTCACTCAACATAATAATTTCCAGTTCCATCTCTGTTCTGTAGATAACGAGATCTCATGCCTTTTTGTGGCTGAATGGTACTTCATGTGTAGAGGTACCACATTCTTTTTATCCATTCATCAGTTCATGAACACTTAAGCTTGTTTCCTAATCCTGGCTATTGTTAACAGTGCTGCAACAAAGCTGGGGGTGCAGATGTCTCTTCAACATACTGATTTCATTTCTCTGGGGCACACACTCAGTAGTGGGATTGCTCGATGGTATGGTAGTTACGTTTGTAGATTTTTGGGGAGCTTTCAAATTGTTTTCCATAATGGCTGTACTGACTTACATACCCACCAACAATGTATGAGGGTTCCCTTTCCTCCACACCCTCCGCAGCATTTGTTATTGCCTGTCTTTTGCATATAAGCCATGTTAACTGGGTGGGACAATATGTCATTGCAGTTTTGATTTGCATTTCTTTGATGATCAGTGATGTTGAGTACCTTTTCAGATGACTGTTTTCCATTTTATGTCTCCTTTTGAGAAATGTCTATTCAAATATTTCACCCGTTTTTAAATCAGATTATTAGTTTTCCTATAGAGTTGTATAAGCTCCTTCTATATTCTGGTTATCAGGTGAGTAATTTGCAGATCTTTTCTCCCATTCCATAGGTTGTCTCTTCACTTTACTGGTAGTCTCCTTTGCTGGTCAGAGCTTTTTAGCTTGATGTAATCCCATTTGTCCATGTTTGCCTGTGCTTGTGGCATATTGCTCAAGAAATCTTTGCCTAGACCAATGTGCTGGAGAATCTTCTCAATGTTTTCTTGTAGTAGTTTCATAGTTTGAGATCTTAAATTTAAATCTTTAATCCATTTTGATTTTTGTATATTGCAAGAGATAATGATCTAGTTTCATTCTTCTGCATATGTATATCCATTTTCTCAGTACCATTTATTGAAGAAACTGTCCTTTATTCAATGTATGTACTTGACACCTTTGTTGAAAATGAGTTCACTGTAGGTGTGTGGATTTGTTTCTGGGTTCTGTATTTTATTCCATTGCTGTGTATGTCTATTTTATGCCAGTACCATGCCATTTTGGTTAACATAGCTTGCAGTATAATTTGAAGTCAAGTAATGTGATTCTTCCAGTTTTATCCTTTTTGCTTAGAATAGCTTTGGCTATTCTAGGTATTTTGTGGTTTCATAGAAATTTTAGGATTTTTTTCTATTTCTGTGAAGAATGTCACTGGTATTTTGTAGGGATTGCATTAAATCTGTAAATTCCTTTTGGTAGTTTGCACATTTTAACAATATTGATTATTCCAATCCATAATCATGGAATATCTTTCCATGTTTTGGTGTCCTCTTAAATTTCTTTCACCAGTGTTTCCTAATTTTTATGGTAAAGACCTTTCACTTCTTTAGTTAATTTAATTCCTAGGTATTTCATTTATTTTTGGTTACTACATATGGGATTACTTTTTTCTTTTTCAGATTTTTCTCTCTTGCCATATAGAAATGTTACTAATGTTTGTATGTTGTTTTGTATCCTACAACCTTACTGAATTTGTTTACCAGTTCTAATATGTTGATGAAATCATTAAGTTTTTCCAAATATAAGATCATATCATCTGCAAACAAGAATAATTTGACTTCTTCCTTTCCAATTTAGATGCTATTTATTTCTTTCTTTTGTCTAATTGCTCTAGCTAGGACTTTCAGTACTATGGTTGAATAATAGTGGTGAAAGTAAGAATAATAATAGTGGCAAAAGTGGGCATCCTTGTTGTGTTCCTGATCTCAGAGGAAAGGCATTCAGCTTTTCCCCATTCAGTGTTACTAGCAGTGGGTCTGTCATATACAGCTTTTAGTATGTTAAAGCATACTCCTTCTGTATCCAGTTTTTTGAGGATTTTTATCTCGAAGGAATGTTGGATTTTATCAAACGCCTTTTCAGCATCAGTGGGAATGATCATATGGGTTTTGTCCTTCATTCTGTTGATATGACATATCAGGTTGACTGATTTGTGTATGTTGAACCATCCCTGCATCCCTGGAATAAATCCCACTTGGCCATGACGAATGATACTTTTAATGTTTTGTTGAATTCAGTTTGATATGTAGTCATTTTTAAAACTTTTGCCTTTTAACTCTTAAAATAGAGTTAAAAGTAATTTACACACTACCAACACAGTATTACAGTGTTCTGATTTTGACTATATTCTTACATTTATAGTGAGTTTTATACTTTAATATGTTTCTATATTGTTAGTATTCTTTATTTGAACTTGAGGAACTCCCTTTAGCATCTAATGCAAGTCACATCTAGTGGTGATAAACTCCCAACGCTTTTTCCATGTGTGGGAAAGTTGTTATCTTGACTTCATTTTTGAAAGAGAGCCTTGCCAGGTTATCAAATTCTTTGTTGGCAGTTTTTTTTTCTTTTTCAGCACTTCATATCATCCCTCTTTCTCCTGAATTTCAAGATATCTGCTGAAAAATCAGCTTATAATCTTATACCTGTATATAGTAAGTAATCTTTTTATCAGCTTCTAATCTTATAACTGCATATAATAACTTTTTTCTTGTTGCTTTCAAAAATATCTCTTGTCTTTGACTTTTGATAATTTCATTATAATGTATCTTGGGGAAGATTTCTTTGTCTTAACTTATCTGGAGATTTTTTTGGGGCTTCATGGATCCTGCTGTTTATTTTGCTCTCTCAATTTAGGAATATTTCTATCATTCTTTCTTTAAATAAGCTTCCTACTCTTTTCTCTTTCTCTTCTTCTTCTGGAATTCCTGTTAAGTATATATGTTTCACTTGATAGTGTCCCATGTCTTGTAGGCTTTATTGCTATTTTTCATTCTATGTTTTTTTTCCTTTGATAGAGCAATTTCCAATGATTTGTATTTGAGTACCCCTATTCTTTCTTCTGATTCTTGAACTTGGTATTTTTAAGTCTTCATCAGGCAGTTTGTAGATCTCTATTTCTTTAGGTAACTGATGCTTCATTTTGTTACTTTGGTGATGTCATGTTTCCTTGATTATTTGTCACCTTTGTGGTCTTGTTTTGATACCTGCACATTTGAAGAAACAGATGCCTCCTGTGGTCTTTACAGGCTGGCTTCAGCACAAAAGCCCTTTACCTGTCAGCCCACCCAGAAAGTGTAGGCAGGCCAGCTGGTAGGATCTGTGGACTTCCTGCTGAAATTGTCAGGTAAGTTGACTTGGTATCTGGTTCATTATGTGGGCGGGCCTGTTACCTGGGCTCACAGTGGCTAGCCTTGTACTTTGGTTTATGGGGTTGGGCCTCTGGGTTCCCTTGGATGTTCTTAAATCTTGGGTCCACTGCAGTGGTCCTGAGTCCTAGCTCAAGGGGTGTTGACCTGGCACAGTAGTCCAGTGGGTGGAGCCTGTACACTTAATCTGTGGAGCCAGAAATGAAGCCTTGGCCCATATGCCATATGGGCCAATGTGATACTGCAGTGGGGGCTGGCCTAGTGCTGGGATGGGCCTGGTGTCTGTTTTGACGGTTGTTCTGGTTCCTGGGATTGTGGGGTTGGCTTTGAGCCTAGGTCTCAGGAGCAGTCCTGGAGCCTGTGTCCATTGACTGACCTGGTTCTGGGGTCTACTGGTGCAGACTTGGTCCTGAGTACAGTGAAGTGGACCTGAAGCCTGATTGCCCTGGAGTCTGCCTCCCCTAGAAATGGCCTGGAGCCTGCAGCAGCCTGCTCCACGCTGGAGTAGGTGTGGAGCCTGGATCTTCCTGTGCTAGACTAAAGTCAAAAATCCAAAGGGGCTGGCATGGTGCTAGGGTAGAGCTGGAGTTTAAGTCCGAGTCTGAGAGGTATAGCCTGGAAATGTGGGAGCTGTCCTGCCACTAGAGTGGGACTGGAGACTGGGTCCACAGGTACTGGCCTGGAGCTTGGGGCTGTGGAGGGTGGGCTTGCACAGTCCTCTTGCTGGGGTCCATGGCAAGGTTATGTGTTCACTTCACTCTCCCTTCCCTTTCTCACATGAAAGGTATCTCTCTCCACACTGTTCTGCCCTAGCTTGGTACCTTGAAAATGTCCTTCCTAGCCTCTTCAAGGTATCTTTTCTTATTTCTGTGCTATACCCAGGCCTCCCACACAGTGGAGGCCAGTAATATATCACCTGATTTCCTTAGCTCTTGTAAAGGCATTTTTCTTGAATGGATAGTTGTTCAAATTGGTATTTTGGCAGAGGGATAAAGGCTATTCTGCCATCTTGCTGGAGTCATTCCTCCTTAGTCTTTTTTGTTTTTACTTTTATATATTCAAAGCCACGAATTCACACTGCTTCTAATTCCAAATCTAACCATCCTAGTTTTCTCTCTTTCCATATGATAATTGCCAACTCCAACAATTAAAAAGCTAGCTTCTATTATCTTTAATATATTTACTTATTTGATCAACTCTTTTATGTATACAATCTCTCATATTTGCTCCCGGACTCTTCCCTATGTGGATACCCTTTTCATGCTACTTGGGCTCTCATATCCCATGGTAGGTTGCCAATTCTGCGAGGACATCCTGCTTACTCCCACTTGATCTCTGACCTCCAGCATCAGAGTGAAGGCTCCCTTCCTCTTCACCCTTTATGTGTGAATATCATCATCACTCCCTTGGATTATGATACCTGTGGTATCACATGGACATCCTCCTCACCATTGCTGGGCTCAGAAATCTTGCTCTGGGCCACCACAGCAAACCCTTCTTTCTCAATGTGGATGCCTGCCTTGTTTTGGCCACCAAACAGCTTTAAGACTAAATTGTTTTGGAAAAGAATGAGATGCAATGAAAGGGAAACAAGGCAAATGAAGAGAAGATGAAGGGAAGTTGAACCATAACTTTAATATCTGCAAATCTAAATACAAGATTATCTTTTAATATAATCAAATAATAGCAAAACAAAATTAGACAACAGAATTAGAAGTTTATAAATAAAAGAATACTTTTTGGAATGATGGGAGACTTGTGTAGGATAAAACTCTGCAATGGAGTTTGGGTAAATTATACTGGGGAATTACCTAAAGGGGAAGAAATCTGAAGTCTGCGGATCAGAAATTTCAAACTCAGCTTGGTCTATTACACCCCCTTTTCTCTTCCTTTGAAAGTATCCTAAACTCATCATACATGTGTTCATTTACTAACTGTGATCTCTAGTAGTAAGATATGAAAATAATACCCAGTGTTTAACACTGGAAAACTTTTCCAAAAAGGTCTTGGTCCCCCTGTCATTTTGAAAAAGAGTGCTATATAAATACATAAGTGCCCTCTTCCAAATCCTGTAAATGCATATCTTAAATAAGACACACAGCACTTGGGAAAGTTTTCTAACACTGGTATCTGAAAAATCATATCAAGAATTTAAAAGATTTTGGAAAAATAAGAGAAGGTCACAGGGTAAAATCCCTGACAAACACTGTCAGTTTAGAATGGCAGCTACATTTGAAAACACAGTCCTTATGAGTCATGTGTTGCTGCTGTTAGGGAAGTTGAGGGAATAGGGAGAGGCTTAAAGGAATTTGAAAAGATGTATATGTACAAACCTTTATGAAAATGTATTCTTTATGTCAGACTTGAGATTTCACAATCCTTGTTCCTAAGACACTGAAATATTATTATGAGCTGAATAAATTTCCAGAAATTCTACAGGCTGATGAGACTCTGTCTTCTCTACATTACCAAGGTAATCAAGGGACTGACTGGTGTCCCAAAGCAATTAATATAAAGCAGATGATGTTTAAATTCTTTTAATGAATTATTTGTGTATGTATTATTAAATGGATACCAGATGATTATCTTGGAGTAAATCATATCTTGTAGCAGATCATAATCTACTTTCCCCATCTCATTTCTCTAATTAGTTTCCTTCCTTATTACTTTATATTTTGCCTTCAATAAGATACCTCTTGAATAGAGTATCATCTAAAAAATAAATTTTGTAGCCGGACCTAAAAAGGCAAATTGAGTCAACTAGCAGCTAACAGGAGGATGAGCTGTCAGGCAGAAGTTATGTCATTACTGCAAGAAAGGAGATCAATACTACTTCTAGAGTATGAGCATCCAGAGTCTACGATGAT
Source organism: Cheracebus regulus (assembly GCA_963574635.1). Lineage (NCBI taxonomy): Eukaryota > Metazoa > Chordata > Mammalia > Primates > Pitheciidae > Cheracebus > Cheracebus regulus. The sequence goes on along the minus strand of CAUYQU010090030.1, from coordinate 99,112 downwards.
TATATTAATTAAAAGTAAATAAATGTATTCAAATCCCAAAAGAAGAGAATAATTGGCCTAGAAATTTTTGTTTCCTAAGGAGTTAAATTCTACATTATAGCACTGTGGTCCTTAGTGATAACGAAGAAGCACATTTACCTTATTTAAAACAGGGTCAGTGAACCAAGAATTGGCTATGTATTTGTTATGTTTATTTTAATTATAGCAATTAACTTTGGCAGTGGGAGAAGCACAAATTATTATACGCTAATACAAAACTAGAGATGGAGAAGGGAGAGTAGATAGACAAAAGGGATCTTGTGGAGTTTAGAGAGAAATTTTTAAAATTAAATATATGGTTAATTCTTCACCCATGTCCCAAAGCCCAAGAGACAATGCTTAAGTATCAAACAAAAGGTAAGAAATAAAAAGCATGACTAGAATTAGTGGGAAAAGGGACCATTATTTAGCTCTTCTTCCCTTACATTAAGTTTTGATATAAGGATTTAAATGGATTAATGAATAAATAAATAAGCAAATAAACCAGGCTATTCCCTGAATAAAGATAATGAGATTGAAATAATTATTTTCTCTGTCACCAAATAATTTTTATCTCTAAGAAAAATCATAATACGGATCTGAGTACTCTCCAGATATAGATTACAAATCTAGCAGGAATGTTAACAAAAATTAACACTGATGAACTAAGAGAAGATGAATTAAAGTCTTACTAGATAAAAGTTGCATGGACACTGAAAAAAGGGTAGTCAGAAATAAATAACATAAAAATCAAAATTATAATATATAAATATAAAAGCAATTTGAATCAACACTTTAGTACTTGAAGAACCAAAAAGAATTTTTTAAAAGTATGACAGTAAAGAGAAATGAGGCAGAAGGAGGAAGATAATGTAAATTCCATCAGAGTAGAAATTTTTGTCTTTGTTCATTGCTGAATCTCCATTGCCCAGAAAAATACTTGGCAAATAGTGGGTAGTGAACAGAAATAATTAAATGAGTGAATGAATAGGATAAGAGAGCTGACACTGATATAACAATAGTGGCGAATAAAAGATATTATAAAAATAAAACATAAAAATATTTTTATAAAAATTAAAGTAGAAAAAGAATTGTGATGCAGTGAAGAGAATTTGGGAAGTGATCAACAGAGAAATGAGAGGCTAAAAATAATAAAAGATAAAAAGATACATAGAAGTATTACAGAAGAAAGAAAAGAGGGGAGAGAGCGAAGTAGATGATATAAAATATTAAAATTACCAAAAAAGATAGAAATAATATGGACTGGCAAAAAGAGAGGACTTTAGATGATATAATAAAAGATAAAGTAAAAGACAAGAGAAACCAGTTACACTGGTTACTGTTATAATACTAGTTAACAGCAGAGTTTGGATTCAAACATAGGCAATCTGATACCAGAACCTCTGTTCTTAACCACTATACTATTAGTACCATGCAGACATATAGCTCTGTTTCTAAATTTTAAAAGTAAGGAGAAAAATAAAATAGGCTTTTAAGAAGCTATGAAAAGTTTACAATTTACTTTTCATTTCACTTTTGTTTTATTCATTTGTTTGGTAATAATATGCCTGAACTCTAAAATAGCTCCACAAGGGCAGGCATCTTGGCTTGTTTTTGTCCACTGATATATCCTAAGCATCTATGTGCCTGGAACATAGCAGGTGTTCAAAAATATTTCTTAAATAAATTCTTGGTAGTCATTACTTTTTTATCATCATCTATTAGACAAAGACTTTGTATAGCAAACAAAAAATTAAACATCTAGTCATTTTATTCCTGAATACTTTCAAATATCCAATACTTTGGCAATGCACAAAGTCAAACCATAAAAAATAACCACAGAATATGAGTATTTGGTTGGAAAATTCAGACAATAAGAAAAGATTTACAGATAAACCTATAAATGACAAAATGATACAAATGAATATGCTGTTTTATCAAATGCTATCTGATAAAAGTTGACGGCTATAAATATAGCCTTTGAATACAACTATAAATATGTCCTTTGCATACAAAAATGATACTACTGACATACTATTAATAAGACATTCTTTTATTTGATTTGATTCTATATTTAGCGCAGAGCTGGCATAAACCTATTATCTTGATTTGATTGGTATCATTCTCAATTTAAGCAAAGAGATTATGTACTGACTACTTCAAATAATTAGAAATTTTTATTTGAAATCATAGGTTCTCAAATATGTATAATAATACAGTCTCCATTATATGTTCAATTTATCTTAATTTAAACTTAAAAATTAAAACATTAAAAAGTCCTGAAACATTGTCATTAGGCTGCAGCACATTTCCATCATTATTTAAATCAAAATAGTTACAAAAAGTTTGCCCTAAAAGTATTTACACATACTTAGCTACAGCATGTGACTGAAGTAAACTTTTATAAATAAGAATGTTTTCATGCAAGGGAACACAATCCTGTCCCAAAACAGTGAAAGGAAAAAAAACTTATCTAAACAAATATAAATACAGAAAATAGATATTTAAAAATACATATTTCTGAAACTACATTGTTAGCAGTTTAATCGCAGCAAATGCTATTTATATTTAAGCATAAATATAAATTATTTATATGCCAATCCACTCAAAATACAAACATACCTAATTAAAAAGCTACCTTTTCTCTGTTTTCTATACTGACATCTTTATTCTGGCCCTTACTTGACACTCATCAATGCAAAACAAATCCGACCTTCACACTTAAAGGTGCATGAATCCAAGGGAAGACTTAGCAAGTCCAATAACTCCAGGCAAAGTCCGCAATTACACATAACAATGGAAATTGGAACTTTCAACATGAAAACACATTTTTAATTTTCCCCTCTGATTCAAAAATCAAGGAATATTGATGTAAAACCTCTAAAAATTACCTGTCTCAGGTGTGGTACATAAATCAATGAGGTAAGTAAGCACAATTCTTGGATATTCTTTAAGGTGTAAATACATAAGACAAAAATCTTATATTAATAAAAGTATATAGAAATGTCTGTATAGGACTAGAGTTTTTAAATGTGAAAAAGAGAATAGAATATTGACAAGAGGGAAAGACTACAATATAGAGCCTACCAAAAAAGTATTTATACACACTGTCCACATTGAAAAGTATTTTTCAAATTTCTAGTCTTAAAGTCTGTTCTTAGCCTTCTACATCTCCATAACTGATATTTTAAAATGATGTATTGGCACATAAAATTAGATGTTCTACTCACCCAATTTTGAAACTTTAAGAATTCTTCAATACTCTTTGGAGGTTCTTGCATTTCCTAATAAAGTAAAATCAATATTGTTCATTGGCATAAATTCAGACTGTTTATAATATTTACAAATAATTTACTCAAATATGTTACTCTATTTAAGTTATCATTTTCAAAACAGTAAGATATCATAAAATGCTCACTTTATATCATCCCTCCACTTTGAAAAGGGACATAAATGTTTACATTCTCAGCCTCCAAACCAAATTTTGTAATAGGCTTCCCTCTTATACACTACCCATAGTGAAAAACTCCACATGAATCTTGCTTAAGGCCCTCATTTCAGATTCCTAAAGACTTTCAAGATATTTTGGGCTATCATGGATAGTCTATAATAAATTCAGAGCCAAAAATATAATATGTTCTTGATGATAAAATATTTTTAAAAGCTAACCAGTTACACAGTGAAAATAAATTTAAATATTTGGATGTTTCAGTCTAACAGATAAAAATCACATTTTTAAGTAGTTTTTTTGTGATTTCAAAATGTGTTCAACATTAGACAAATTAATTTTAATCAAGACCACACTTTTCTCCTTTTTGCCTTAGAGACTTTGCATATATTCTTTCTTCTGTCTACAAGTCTCCCTTTCCCAAACTCTCTTCTTCCAAGCCCTTCTTGGCCTGTTTAATTCTTACTTCAAATAACAAATTAAAAGTCACTTTGTCCAGCAAGCCTTTCTTATCCCCCAAAGTTTTCTCCATGGTAGTATACAGCAGATTATCTCTATGAGGACAGAAACTATGGTACAATTATGGCTGAATTTTCTAAATTTCACACAGTGGCTGGTTCATAGTCAATGCATAATAAGTACTCGTGTGTGCATAAATTAAAGCATAAATGTGTAGATGAAGGGCAGAAACACGTAGATACTTGAAAAATAATAAAAATCCTTCAAGGAAATGAAAATCCAGTGAGAAGAAGGCAAAAATAAGAGCAATTCAGAAGTCGAATACCCTAATATCCACAGTGATATCACTGGAAAGATTGCATTACATTTTTATTTACTAAAACACATATTTTTCATCAATATATAAAATGGTCAAGATTACAGAACAACAAGGTCATGTTTTATAAAAAAGTCTGTAAAAATAATAACATATTTGAGTTGGGGGGATATTTCATTCATCTAAATATATGATGAATATAAGGAAGTATATAATAATACAAGAAGAAGATAAAGAGTATATGTGACAACCATTATAGAAAACAAGTATTTAGTGAGACTTAAAAATTTAAACAATTGAACTCACGGAGACAGAGATAGAATACTGGTTGCCAGATGGTGGGAAGGGTAGTGGGAAGTAAGGGGAAAGTGTGTGTGGTCAATGAGTACAAAAGTATAGTTAGGGTCAGGCATAGTGGCTCATGTCTGTAATACCAGCACACTTTGGAAGGCCAAGATAGGAGAACTGCTTGAGCCCAGGAGTTTGAGACTGGCTTGAGCAACACAGTAAGAGCCCATTTCTATAAAAAAGAAAAAAAAAACAGTAAAAACAAACAAAAAACCAGAGTGGCCAGGCACGGTGGCTCATGGCAGTAAGCCCAGCACTTTGGGAGGCCAAGGTAAGTGGATCACTTGAGGTCAACAGTTCAAGAGATCCCCAAACCCCCGTCTCTACTAAAAATACAAAAAAATTAGCCAGGTGTCCCAGCTACTCAGGAGGCTGAGGTGGGAGAATCACTTGAACCCTGGAGGCAGAGGTTACAGTGAGCCAAGATTGTGCCACTGCACTCCAGCCTGGGTGACAGAGTGAGACTCTTGAAAAAAACAAATAAATAAAAAGATTGAGCTAGATAGAATAAATAAGATCTAATATTTGATAGAACAACTGGCTAACTATAATAAACAATAATTTACTATACATTTTAAAATAAACAAAAGAGTATAATTGGAATGTCTGCAACACAAAGACATGATAAATGCTTGAAATGATGGATACCTCACTTAGCTCTGATATAATTATTAGACTTTGTATATCTGTATCAAAAATTAACTTATGTATGCCACAAATATGTATACTTATGATGTGCCCTTAAAAATTAAAAATTAAAATTAAAAAAAGGAAAACAAATTGTTTTGAAAGAAGCAAAGATGCCTAGAGATGTGAAGAAAATGTTATGGGAAACAGGAACTCTAGAGCTAGTCAGTTTGAAAAGAATGAGAGATATGAGAGATAGTGTGCATAAAAAGCTTACAGATAGAAAAATGCTCATGATATAATACCTTCAGAGATAGTGAGTACAGCAATTTGGCTAGAAGGAACTTGCAATACATTTAAAAATATATAGAATTAAACTTAATGAAAACAATTTAAGTATAGACTTTTTTTCTTGTAATGGCTGTTAAATCACTCCAAGTACAAAGCACCAAAAATAATATGCACATTTAAATTAAAAGGAATTAGAAAAAGGAATTAAGAAAGTAAAACTTGCATAGTAAAGTCCCAATTAATTTCAAAATTCCGTGTTTCTCTTGGAATTTTAAAGTTTTGGAATTTTAAGTTAAAAGAAGGAATTTAAAGTTAAAAGAATGTTGGAATTTAAAGTTAATAGAAGGTAAGGTATAAATTAAACAGATTTCTATTTTTGGTAAGATGTAGAAGGATATAAAACACCTATACTTGCATGGTAACAATAAGACAAACTTGGACAAACTAAAATCATACTTTTTCATGGGGTTAGTGAAAAGTGGTAAATGCCAGGAGGCAGGATTTGGTTATATAACTTGTAAACATTCAGAGTTCTTTGTTCAAAAAATTCAGAGTTTGACGATAATAACATCAGAGCATTAAACCAAATGCATGGTAATTCTCAGCATAAGGCCCTGTGCAACTACAGAAGTTGTAAACTTATGAAGCTGAAAACAAGTCTAATTGTCCCGTAGAACTAATGTTTATGGTTTCTTTAAATAAACATAGAAATTAATCCTCTCAGTCTTAAAACATGAGAAAGTTAAATTTGTCTTTTCTGAGTTCCTTTCTCAGAAAATTAACCGTCAGGCTTCCCAGATAGTGTTAAGGAACTGAAATGTACCAAATCAGTATACCTTGAAAATGAGCCTCTAGATTCCTTACCGTCACCCATCATGATTGCCTAACTGACCGCCTGTTTCCTGTTTACCACCCTCTCCTCACCACCCTTCTTAATTCCTGTTTTCCCATACACGGTTACATGTCTTCCCTGCTAAATGAAACCCTAATTTTAGTCAGTCAGAGAGATGGATTTGAGACTGATCTCCCATCTCCTAGGCTGTAGCACCCAATTAAAGCTTTCTTCCTTGGCTATCTGTGCAGCGAACAACAAGACCTAGACCAAACCCTTGGTGTTTCAGTAACAAAGCCAGCTCTACCTGGGAGCCTTGATTACCTGAAATTCCAAGAGAAATATGACATTTGTAAGTGAACATAAAGCTGTGGCAGCTTCCTTACCCTGGGGCCAGCTCTGCTGTTCATCTTCTGACACTTTCGCTGGCCTGCCATGGTACAGTAAGTTTGCAGAAATGAAGAGAAATCAGCTGGGTCTTAGGCATCAATGTGAGTTGGGAAACCAAACTGGAGTATGAACGACACCGAAATGCAAAAATAAATGACTCAGCCAAACAATTACTTTCCCCTCAACCCAAACCTCACTTCTGACTTTCACCAAGTGATAATCTATTGGCTCTGTGTCTCCACTCAAATCTCATGTTGACCAAAAAAAAAAAAAAAGTTGCATACTGGCTAAATCAAAAAATAAATAAATAAATCTCATGTTGAACTGTAATTCCCAGTGTTGGAGGTGTGGCCTGGTAGGAGGTGACTGGATCATGGGGATGCTTTCTAATGGTTTTGCAAAATCTCCCTAGCGCTGTTTTGTGATAGACTTCTCACGAGATATGATTGTTTAAAACTGTGTACCATCTTCTGCTTTACTCTTTTCCTCTTACTCCAGCCATGGAGGATGTGTCTGCTTCCCCTTCACCTTCTGCCATTATTGTAAGTTTCCTGAGACCTCCCCAGCCATGCTTCCTGTATAGCCTGTGGAACTGTGAGTAAATTAAACAGCTTTTCCTTATATGTTACCCAGTCTCAAGTAGTTCTTTAAAGCAATGTGAGAACAGACTAATACACCAAGAAAGCAGCAGTGGAGGTGGGGCTGGAAAATATATTTTCTGCTCATGAACCTGGAGATTCTACTATGTCATATGACAAAGGGCATGCATACAACAAGAAATGGACCAGGGAAGGCTAGTAATATAAGATACTATAACGTTTATAAAAAAGATTGGGCTGGGAGCAGTGGCTTACACCTGTAATCCCAGCACTTTGGAAGGCTGAGGCAGGTGGATCATTTGAGGTCAGGAGTTCGTGACCAGGCTCCCAACATGGTGAAACCCTATCTTTACTAAAAATACAAAAATTAGCCGCGCATGGTGGCATGCACCTGTAATCCCAGATACTCAGGAGACTGAGGCAGGAGAATTGCCTGAACCTGGGAGGCAGAGGTTGCAGTGAGCCGAGATTGCACCACTGTACTCCAGCCTGGGTGACAGAGCGAGACTCTTTCTCAAAAAAAAAAAAAAAAACCCAAAAAGCAGACCGGGTGCAGTGGCTCACGCCTGTAATCCCTGTACTTTGGGAGGCCTGGGTGGGCAGATCACAAGGTCAGGAGTTCGAGACCAGCCTGGCCAACATAGTGAAACCCCATCTTTACTAAAAATACAAAAATTAGCCTGGCACAGTGGCATGCACTTGTAGTTCCAGCTACTCAGGAGGCTGAGGTGGGAGGATTGCTTGATTCCTGGGGAGGGAGGTTGCAATAAGCTGAGATTGTGATCAATCGACAGACAGACAGACAGACGGACAGATAATAGATGACATAACAGGCCAGGCATGGTGGCTCATGCCTGTAATCCCAGCTACTTAGAAGTCTGAAGAGGGAGGAGCAGTTGAGCCCAGGAATTTGAGGCTATAGGGAGCCATGATCGTGCCACGGCACTCCAGCCTGTATTACAGAGCGAGATCTCATCTCTAAATATATATATATGTAATGACTATTAATGAATGTCACAATGCATATGTGTATAGGAACTGTGCTTTACACAGATCTCATTTAATCACCTCAGCAGCCCTATATAGAGGTGCTGCTGTTTTTGTTAGGTTATATTAAGATGAGAAGCCAGAAGCCTAGTGGAGTTGAATCCCTTGCACAAGGATGTCAGGCTAGTGACTGGCAGAAGCAGAACTTAGGCCTGGCAATCAGACTTGATGTATGCACGGTGGAGGCTCAGAGAGGTTGTGAAATTTGGCCAAGGTCACACAGCCAGTCTATATAAGAAGAAAGGGCTTGGACCCTTAGCTGTCTGGTTCCAACTCATCTGCTGTGCCCTCAGCTTTTTCTGGTGTGTAGATAGAGGGTGGGACTGGCATTGCTTGGGACAGTCCCTAACCTGGGACAGGTAAGTAAAAATACTAAATAATAAATGCTCTGGCACCCTGACCAGGATTCACCCCAGAGCCCGGGCGGGGGGAATTGGACCCTTCCCTGGGTATCATGTGGGAAACAGGCCACTTCTGGCCGCTTATTGTTTACTTATTCACAGCCTGCGATGGTATCACACCTGCACACCTCCGCAGGGCTGACACGTCGCTGTACCCAGGTGGAGAGGATGAGCGAAACAACCCGCGGGCAGCAGAGCCTGGACAAACAGAGACCGGTAAATTCCAGGCCAAGGGCAAATTGTGTGGCGGGTCTCTAAGGGCTGTGTGAGGGTGAGACTTGCCTAGGGAGACAGGCTAAGGGGAGGAAAGATGGTGGCCAAAGTCACAAAGGCCTGGATGGGCCCTTGTATACCCCTGTCCTGCACTGCCCTGGGTCTCAAAAACAAAAAGTGGGGATGACCCTCAGGAACTGGCAGGGCTTCCTGTGATGATTTGAGAAAATGTATGCAAGGTACATGGCATAGAATGAGGGCTCATTAAAAAATATAGCCAGGTGCAAGTGGTTCATGGCTGTAGTCCCAGCACTTTGGGAAGCTGAGGTGGAAGAATCACTTGAGGCCAGGAGTTCAAGACCTGCCCCAGAAACATAGCGAACGCTATCTCTACAAAAAATAAAAATAAAAATTGGCCGGGCGCGGTGGCTCATGCCCGTAATCCCAGCACTTTGGGAGGTTGAGGTGGGTGGATCACCTCAAGTCTGGAGTTCGAGACCAGCCTGGTCAACAAGGTAAACCCCATCTCTACTAAAAATATAAAAAATTAGCTGGGCATGGAGGCAGGTGCCTGTCATCCCAGCTACCCGGGAGGCTGCGGCAGGAGAATCGCTTGAACCTGGGAGGCAGAGGTTGCAGTGAGCCGAGATCGTGCCATTGCACTCCAGCCTGGGCAACAAGAGCGAGACTCCGTCTCAAAAAAAGAAAAGAAGAATTAGCCAGGCATGTTGTCTAATTTTTATGTGCATCTATGGTCCAGCTACTTGGGAAGCTGAGGTGGAAGAATCTCTTGAGCCCAGGCTGGAGTGCAGTGGCATGATCATGGCTCACTGTGGCCTCCACCTCCCTAGCTCAGGCGATTCTCCCACCTCAGCCTCCTAAGTAGCTGGGACTACAGGCACACGGCACCATGTGTGCCTAATTCTTTTGACTTTGTAGAGAGGAGGTCTCACTGTGTTGCCCAGGCTGCCCCAGTGCTTTCCGGCTGCACACCCAGGCCAGGACAGGCTGGTGTGTCTCCCTTCTTTTGCTGGGATGTCCAGAACACCCACTGACCACCCAGACAAGGTTTCAGAGTGTGGAGGGCATCCCATCTTGGGTTTATTTTAGGTAGTATGTCAACAAGAAAACACACACACACACACACACACAAACACACACACCACATACACACACACACACCACACATAAACACACACCCACACCCACATATACCACACACACACCCCCCACACACATACCCCACACACACACCGCCCACACACACACACCACACACAAACACATATACCACACACCACACACACACCACACACACAAACACACACCACACACACACACACACACACACCCCGAATGCTATTCTCTTTCTCTTTCCAATTCCCTTTCAACACTTGTGATTACTGCAGGATGAAGGTCTCAATTTGCTGCTAGAAATCCTTCACACCTTTCTATCCAAGCTTATCTTTTTATTCTTTCTTTTTTTAACAGGGAGAGAGCTGGTCTCCAGTTCAGAATGAGCAGCAGCCGATAGTATCTAGCTAGAATGTTATAACACTCGTTTTCATTTTATATATTTTCTGTTACCTTCTATTTACCACAGGTGATACTGGTTTTCTATTTTCCACAGTGACAAAAAGTTTCCTTTTAAAGTACATGGTGGCCTGGCACAGTGGCTCATGCCTGTAATCCCAGCACTTTGGGAGGCCAAGGCGGGAGGATCACCTGAGGTCAGGAGGTCGAGACCAGTCTGGCCAACATGGGGTAACCTCATCTCTAGTAAAAAAAAAAAAAAATACAAAAAAATTAGCCAGACATGGTGGTGGGCACCTGTAATCCCAGCTATTTGGAAGGCTGAGGCAGGAGAATCATTTGAACCCATGAGGCAGAGGTTGCAGTGAGCTGAGATTGTGCCATTGCACTCCAGTCTGGGCAGCAAGAGTGAAACTCTATCTCAAATAAAATAAAATAAAGTTCATGGTTAATTTAGCATGGTGGCTCACGCCTGTAATTCCAGCACTCTGGGAGGCTGGGACAGGCAGATTACTTGAAGTTAGGAGTTTGAGACCAGCCTGGCCAACATGGTGAAACTCCTTCTCTACTAAAAATACAAAAATTAGCCAGGTGTGGTGGTGCACACTTATAGTCTCAGCTATTCAGGAGGCTGAGGCAGAAGAATCTCTTGAACCTGGGAGGCAGAGGTTGCAGTGAGCTGAGATCATACCACTGCACTTTAGCCTGGGAGACAGAGTGAGACTCTGTCTTAAAAAAAAAAAAGGACATGGTTAGCTCATGCTAACCATGGTGGCTCATGCCTGTAATCCCAGCACTTTTGGAGGCCAAGGTGGGAGGATTGGGCAGATCGCTTGAGCTCAGGAGTTTGACGAGTTTGAGACCAGCATGAGCAACATGGAGAAACCCTGTCTTTACCAAAAATACAAAAAAAAAAAAAAAATGAGCTGTGCATGGTGGTGGCATGCCTGTGGTCTCAGCTGCTGCGGAGACTGAGGCGGGAGGATTGCTCGAGCTTGGGAAACAGAGGCTGCAGGGAGCCAGGACTGCACCACCTCATTCCAGTCTGGGCGACAGTGAGACCCTCATCTCAAAACAGAGTACATAGTGAAAACAAGAACAAAAACCCATATTCTGAAAACCAGATGACTTGGTTCAAATCCCTGCTTGGGCCACTTACTACCTGCATGACCTTGAGCACGTCATACAACCTGTCTGTGCCTCAATTTCCTCATCCAAACAGTGAGTGAGAGTATGTCTCCCCCGGCACAGTGACTTGTGTCTACAATCCCAGCACTATGGGAGGTCAAGGTAGGAGAATGGCTGGCTTGAGGCCAAGAGTTTGAGGCCAGCCTAGGCAACAAATTGAGACCCCCCCATCGGTACAAAAACTTAAAAATTCATTGGCGGTGAGAGCCTGAGAGCCTGTAGTCCCAACCACTTGGGAGGCTGATGCAGGAGGATCGCTTGAACACAGGAGTTTGAGGTTACAGTGGCTGATCATGCCCGTGCACTCCATCCACATGGACAAAACGAGAGACCCCGTCTCAAAACACAAAACCAAACCAAACAGACCCCCAGTATGTCTATCTTAAGATTATTGTTAAGATTATATTAGTTAATATGTGTAAAGGGCGTGGATTGTTGGTGGATGTCTACTAAATGCTCTATAAATGTTTGCTTTTCTTTTTTGGAGACCGAGTTTCACTCTGTCACCCAGGCTAAAGTGAATGGTGCAATCTTGGCTTGCTGCAGCCTCCATCTCCTGGATCCAAGCGATTCTCCTGCCTCAGCCTCCTGAGTAGTTGGGACTCCAGGTGCTGGCCACCACGCCTGACTAATTTTGTATTTTTAGTAAACATGGAGTTTCTCCATGTTGGTCAGGCTGGTCTTGAACTCCCATCCACCAGCCTTGGCTTCCCAAAGTGCTGGAATTACAAGCATTAGCTACCATGCCCTGGCCACTCAGCTAATTTTTATTTTATTTTAATTAACTGATTGATTGATTGAGATGGAGTATCGCTTTGTCGCCCAGGCTGGAGTGCAGTGGCACGATCACAGCTCACTGCAGCCTTGACCTCCCAGGCTCAGCTCACTGAAACCTCCGCCTCCTGGGTTCAAGCGATTCTCCTGCCTCAGCCTCCTGAGTAGTTGGGACTCCAGGTGCTGGCCACCACGCCTGGCTAATTTTTTGTATTTTTAGTAGAGATGGGGTTTTGCCATGTTGCCCAGGCTGGTCTCAAACTTCTGAGCTCAGGCAATTCACCCACCTTGGCCTCCCAAAGTGCTAGGATTACAGGCATGAGCCACCGCGCCTAGCCTACTTTTTTGTATTTTTAGTAGAGATGGGGTTTTACCATGTTGGCCAGACTGGTCTCCAACTCCTGATCTCAGACGATCCAGCTGCCTTGGCCTCCCAAAGTGCCAGGACAGGCATGAGCCACTGTGCCTGGCCAAATGCTTGTTCTTATTAGGTCAAATAGAGAAACAAAACAAAGCACCCATAACCTATGGTTTTTTTTACATGGGGAAACAAAGATTTGGAGAAGATAGAGGCTGAGTTAGGATGTTGGTAAGTTTCTGGATGCCCAGTGTAATTGCCAGCTGTTTCAATCTTTAATAGCGAATATAACCTCTCAGCCTCTACTTACTCACCTGCAAAATGGGACTAATCCTATATCATTGGATGTTGGGATTGGTGTGTATAAAGGCGGCTCAGAGGCTGGGCGCGGTGGCTCACGCCTATAATCCCAGCACTTTGGGAGGCCCAGGCAGGTGGATCGCTTGAGGTCAGGAGTTCCAGACCAGCCTGGCCAACATAGTGAAACTCCATCTCTACTAAAAATACAAAAATCAGCTGAGTGTGGTGATGGGTGCCTATAATCCGAGCTACTCAGTCAGCTGAGACAGGAGAATTGCTTGAACCTGGGGGGCGGAGGTTGCAGTGAGCCGAGATTGCACCACTGCACTCTAGCCTGGGCAAAAGAGCAAAACTCCATCTCTCTCTCTCTCTCTTTCTCTCTATCCATATATATAGAATAAAGGCAGCTCAGAAAATAAGCATTAGGATGATGATGCCTTCTCAACTTGGATAATATCGCCCCCAAGGGGGCAAAAAACTTATCGTCTTTAATATCAAAAAGATATATGTAAATAGGCATATAGTATATCTGTGTTTAATATTAAACTTTCATGATAGGCAGCGATTAGGCCAAAAAAACATTTAAAATGGAACAATAATGAAGGAAACAATAATGAAGGGGAACAAGAATGAAGGAAAAGTTGAGAAACACTCCTCTCCACACCAAGGTTTTCACACTTGGCTTGTTAGCCACTAGCGGGTTGTGAAATCGGCTTCATGGGTCACGATCAGCATTTGGGGAGAAAAGGATCTGGAAAATGCCACAGGGCACTGCATATAATGAGTCAGAACGTGTTGTGCAAACGTTTTCCATTCCACGTGTGGGTGCGTGAACGGCAGTCACAAAAGATATCTCTGCTGGGCACGGTGGCTCACGTCTGTAATCCCAACAGTTTGGGAGGCCGAGATGGATGGATCACTTGAGGTCAGGACTTCAGACCAGCCTGGCCAACACGGTGAAAGCCCGTCTCTACTAAAAATACAAAAACTAGCCTGGCATGGTGGCATGTGCCTGTAGTCCCAGTTACTGGGGAGGCTGAGGCAGAAGAATTGCTTGAACCCAGCAGGCAGAGGTTGCAGTGAGCGGAGATCGCACCACTGCACTCTAGTTTGGGTGACAGAACGAGACTTTGTCTCGAACATAAATAAATAAATAAACATCTCTTGTGGATCACTGTTTTTTAAAAAAGTTTAAAGCCATTGCTCAAAACCAGTTTTTTTCTCTCACATTTTCTCTCTCAGACAAGCCTGTGCAGACTTGGACCATTTTGCTTGAAACAAGAAGAAATTGACAACGAAAGGAAGAAATGTAGGACAGAGCCCAGATTCCAATGAGACTCGGGCTGACCCTCACCAGCTCATGGCCCGGAAACTTCCTTCCTTCCACATTTTCTTGTCCAGGTGAGCACTGGTGCAGAGGAAAACAACCATCCCTAGCTGCATGCGTTGGCTCACGCCTGTGATCCCAGCCCTTTGGGAGACAGAGGCAGGAGGATCGCTGATCCCAGGAGTTCGAGACCAGCCTGAGCAGCATAGCAAGACCCCATCTCTAGAAAGAATCCCCAAATTAGCCAGGTGTGGTGGTGCACAGGGAGGCTGAGATACGAGGATCCCTTGAGCCTGGGAGGTGGAGCCTGCAGTGAGCTGTGATTGTGCCACTGCACTTTAGCCTGGATGACAGAGTGAGACCCTGTCTCAAAATTTTAAAAAAGGGGAGGAGAAAATGATCCCCCAGCGGGGTGCTACTCCTCACTCCTTCCTCTACCTCTTCTCCTCTCACTCTTTCTCTTCTCCTTTTCCCTCTCCCCTCTTCTCTTCTATCCCCATCCCTGTCCTTCTCCCTTTGCCTCCTTTCCTCAAGACTTCGAAGCCAGCAGTCACATTGACAGCGTTTGTCATGTACTGTATGGTCTGGGGCACATCATTCAACTTCTCTGAGACTCAGATTTCTCAGCCGTAAAATGGGGAAGTTATTTGTAAGGTCGAACAGACAATTAAATGGGAACATGTATGTAAAGTATTTTAGCCTGGTGCCTGGCCTATGGTGGGTGCTCAGAATGACAGTAGCTGGCTGCCGGCTGCTATGTGAAGTACTGGAGTGTCTATGCATTAGCATGATTTAGTCCTTACAATGAGCTATGCAGGAGCTGGGAAAATAGCAGGGCAGGCCGCCTGGTTTCAGATCCCAGCACAGGATCTTTTTGTATCTTTTCTTTCTTTGAAACAGTCTCGCTCTGTTGCCCAGGTTGGAGTGCAGTGGCATGATATCAGCTCACTGCAACCTCCACCTCCTGGGTTCAAGCAATTCTCCTGCCTCAGCCTCCTGAGTAACTGGGATTACAGACATGCACCACCACACCCAGCTAATTTTTGTATTTTTAGTAGAGATGGGGTTTCGCCACGTCGGCCAGGCTGATCTTGAACTCCTGACCTCAAGTGATCCGCCCACCTTGGCCTCCCAAAGTGCTGGGATTACAGGCATGAGCCATAGAGGCTGGCTGGAAATAGAGTTTTTAAAATAGGCACAGTTCAGTCCCCAAGAAAATAAGGCAGAAGGTGAGAGTGGATGCTGGTTAGGCTTCTAGAAGCCTCCTTGTCAATAACCTTATTTCCCTCTTGTGGTCTTTTTTTTTTTTAATTTTAGATGGAGTCTTGCTCTGTCACCAGGCTGGAGTACAGTGGTGCGATCTCGGCTCACTGCAGCCTCCACCTCCCAGGTTCAATCAATTCTTCCATCTCAGACTCCCAAGTAGCTGGGATTACATAGGCACACCACCACACCTGGCTAATTTTTGTATTTTTAGTAGAGACAGGGTTTCATCATATTGGCCAGGCTGGTCTCAAACTCCTGACCTCAGGTGATCGACCCTTCTCTGCCTCCCAAAGTGCAGATCACAGGCGTGAGCCACCATGCTCAGCCGCTCTTGGTTTAACTTTTTATTTTTGGAGGCCCACCCAGAGGGAAGAAAATAAAGTAGGTAAAGAAATGAACACTGGCTGGGCATGGGGGCTTATGCCTCTAATCCCTGCACTTTAGGAGGCTGAGGTAGGGGGATTGCTTGAGGCCAGGAGTTCAAGACCAGCCTAGGCAATACAGCAAGACCCCATCTCTATAAAAAATACAAAGATGCCTTTCCATAGAACATAGCTAAATTTTTTTTTAATAATACAAAAATTATCTGAGTGTGGTGTACATACCTGTAGTCCCAGCTAATCTGGAGGCTGAGGCAGAGGCTGAGGAGGATTGCTTGAGTCCCAAAGTTTCAGTCTGCAATTAGGTAGGATCATATCATTGCATTCCAGCCTGGACAACAGAGTGAGACTCTGTTTCAAAACAATAAGAGGAAGAAGAAGAAGGATAAGTTCTGATAATATGAAGGAGGATGTCTAAATTGTATTCAGTGGTGTTTTCCCCCTCCTTTTTAAAAAAGCCTTTCATTTCCTTAGGAAAATGAGTTTGTGTTTTCTGTATCTGCCTAATAATATAGAGACACATAAATTCAGAGAAGATGATTGAAAAAAATTCTGGCTGGGTACGGTGGCTCACACCTGTAATCCCAGCACTTTGGGAGGCCAAGGTAGGCAGATCACCTGAGGTCGAGAGTTCGAGACCAGCCTGACTAACATGTAGAAACCCCATCTCTATTAAAAATACAAAATTAGCCAAGCATGGTGGCATATGTCTGTACTCCCAGCTACTCGGGAAGCTGAGGCAGGAGAATTGCTTGAACCTGGAGACATAGATTGCAGTGAGCCGAGATTGCACCATTACACTCCAGCCCGGGCAACAAAAGTGAAACTTCCTCTCAAAAAAAAAAAAAATTCTTATTCATTTCCTGACTGTTTAACCTTGGACAAGGTATCAAACCTCTCTGTGCCTCTGTTTTCTGATCTGTAAAATAGAGGTACAGTAATAATCCCTACCCACAAGGTTGCTTTGGAGAAATAACTTGATATTTTTAATTAATTTATTTAGAGACAGAGTCACCCTCCATGGCCCAAGGCTCACTGCAGCCTCAACTTCCTGGCCTCAAGTGATCCTCCTGCCTTGGCCTCCCAAAGTGCTGATACTACAGGTGTGCACGACCACACTGGGATTTTTTTTTCTTTTAGAGACAGATCTATGTCTGACCTGTAGTATAAGCAGCATTTAATGATCTGATACTATTATTAACCCAGCCTCACAGATGAAGAAATTGAGGCTCATAAAGGCTTTTGCTCACCACCATTCAAAGAAAGGAAGAGCCTACATTTAATGGTTTAAAAAACTGCAGCTTCACTTAAGAGGCACACAGAGGATGCCTGGAGAACATTTACATATGCATACACTGGTGATCAATATAAGGATATTTCCAACACTTCAGAAGCTTCCCTGGGGTCTCCAACCAGTCAATACCTTCCCCCAGGTTAAACACTGTTCTGATTTTTCCTAACAGACGTTTTGCTCTTCTGAATTTGATGTAAACAGAGCCATACAGTGTGTTTCTTTATTTCGGCAATAGGAAAAGGAAATGTTTCTTTGATTATCTGTGGACTCTGAATCTGAGGTCCATGTACTACCACGGTAGAAATTGCCTTCTTTACCTTTTATCCCACACTGCTTTTTAAGTCAATAACTACTTAGGGCCAGGCACGCCAGTGGCTCACGCCTGTAATCTCAGCACTTTGGGAGGCCAAGGCAGATGGATCACAAGGTCAAGAGATCGAGACCATCCTGGCCAACATGGTGAAACCCCCTCTCTACTAAAATACAAAAATTAGCTGGGTGTGGTGGTGAACACCTGTAGTCCCAGCTTCTTGGGAGGCTGAGGCAGGAGAATTGCTTGAACCCAGGATGCAGAAGTTTCAGTGAGCCGAGATCGTGCCACTGCACTCCAGCCTGGTGCCTGGTGACAGAGCAAGACTTTGTCTAAAAAAAAAAAAAAAAAAACAACTACTACTGAGGACTGCTTTTTGGGGGGACAGGGTCTTGCTCTGTTGCCCAGGCTGGAGTGCAGCAGTGTGATCATAGCTCACTACATACAGCCTTGAACTCCTGGACTCAAGCAATTCTTTCCATTCTTTCGCCTCATCCTTCCAAGTAGCTGGGACCACAGGTGTGTACCATTGCCCTGGACTATTTTATTCTTATTCTTGTTCTTATTTTTTTGTAGCGACAGGGGTTCCACCATGTTGCCCAAACTGGTCTTGAACTCCTGACCTCAAGTGATCCTCTCGCCTTGGCCTCCCAAAGTGCTGGGATTCCAGGACTGAACCACCGCACCTGCATTTTTTTTTTTTTTTTGATAGAGTCTCACTCTGTAGCCCAGGCAGAGTGCAGCGGCATAATCTCAGTTCACTGCAACCTCTGCCTCCCGGGCTCAAGTGATTCTTGGGTCTCAGCCTCCCCAGTAGCTGAGACTACAGGTGCCCGACACCATGCCCGGGTACTTTTTTTTATTTTTGGTGGAGACAGCGTTTCACCATATTGGCTAGGCTGGTCTCGAACTCCTGACCTCGTGATCCGCTCGCCTCGGCCTTTCAAAGTGCTGGGATTACAGGCATGAGTCCCTGTGCCTGGCGGCTTTTTTTTTTTTTTTTTTTTTTGTAGGAGTCTCTGTTTCCCAGGGTGGAGCGTGATCTCGGCTCGCTGCAACCTCTGCCTCCCAGGTTTAAGGGATTCTTCTGCCTCAGCCTCCCTAGTAGCTGAGATTACAGGCACCCAACACCACGTCCGGCTAATTTTTTGTATTTTTAGTAGAGATGGGGTTTCCCTATGTTGGTCCTGATGGTCTCAAACTCCTTACCTCAAGTGATCCGCCTGACCTCAGCCTCCCAAAGTGTTGCCATTAGACTTGAGCCACCATGCCCGACCTTGCACCTGCTCTTACTTCCCCTCTCTCCTTTTCCTTCTTTGAGCACTGTCCCTGAAATGTAGCTGTCCATCAAGTCATCAACGGATTCTAATTGGCCAATTCGAGGCAAGGCTTGCTGGAACCGCCCTCCAGCCCCCATAGGAAGCAAATGATAGGGCACATGTATCAACTGGCTGGCCAATGGGAGGCTGGCATCTTTCAGGCAGTCCACCAATGGGAGAGCATACTCCTGCCCTCCCCAACTGCCTCTGCAGAGCAGCCTTGTGCCTTTGCAGTTTGACACCTTCCTTTTATCCCAAGAAGGTCTCTTGGAAGTCACTTCAGGAAGGCAGGACGGCAGGGCCTGATTCCCTTCATCCTGCCTGTGCCTGCCCCATGCCTCTGCTCCCCAGAGTGGATGGGAGGGGAGGTCTTTCTAAACAAAAACGATGTCTATGTAAATATATGTAGTTTCAGGCTTGCGCCTGTTATTTCTCTGGTTTTCTTTTTTAATGGAACAACAATCGCTTTGGCTTTATTTTGTTTTTTCAAGAAATGTCATTTTAAAGTTCTAAGTATCTTGACGACCCCCTCTCTTTTACCAAGTTTTGGGTACTGAGGAGAAACCATCAACCTCCCTTTTTCCGTCTTCCAACCTGTCCCTCAGCGGTGAGGCCTGGGGAGAAGAAGAGGTCACATAGGATGGGCCGCAGGCGAGGCGTGCAGGAGCTGGAATAGGGTGGAGTTTAAGAGTAGGAGGGGGCGGGCGCAACGGCCCACACCTGTAATCCCAGCACTTTGGGAGGCTGAGGCAGGTGAATCACCTGAAGTCAGAGGTTCGAGACTAGCCTGGCCAACATGGCAAAGTCCCGTCTCTACTAAATATACAAATATTAGCCAGGCATGATGGCAGGCGCCTGTAATCCCAACTACTCGGGAGGCTGAGGCAGGAGAATCACTTGAACCCGGGAGGTGGAAGTTGCAGTGAGCTGAGATCCCGTCACTGCATTCCAGGCTGGACGACAAAAGCAAGACTTCGTTTCCAAAAAAAAAAAAGAAAAGAAAAGAAATTGTCTAAATTGGGTGTAAAACAAGAAATTAGGATGTTGACTTGCCCCAGATGGGGGAATATTAAGAGTCATAAAGATACAAAAGAGCTTAGAGAAGAGGTTTGCCTGGTGGCTTTCGGTGGCCGCAGATGGATGGGTATCGTGGGCCATTGCCTCACTGGGGGTGAAGAAGGCTGGGGCGGTCTGAGGGTGTTGTGCTGAGGTGTCTCATGGCCCTCTTCTCCTGCCTTCTTGGTTGCAGGCAGGCATGGCCCTGCTGTTCACGGTGGGTTGCGTCTTCTTCCCATTGTGCTTCACTGTCCTGCGCTGGGGCTTGCAGAACTACACCGGCCTGCAGATGGAAAGACAAGAGGCTGTCCTGGTGGCATCCAAGTAAGAGGACGAGGGTGAGGGTGTCCTTCCTGGGGCCACAGCTGGTGGAACTGATCTCTCACTTTCAGGATGAGTTCGCGGTGAAAGCAGAAGCAGTGTGGGGTGGAGCTGGGATTTGGAGTCAAAAGACACCAGCAGGCGGGTGTGGTGGCTCACGCTTGTAACCCCAGCACTTTGGGAGGCTTAGGTGGGCAGGTCACCTGAGGTCAGGAGTTTGAGACCAGCCTGACCAACACGGTGAAACACTATCTCTACTAAAAATACAAAAATTAGCCAGGTGTGGTGGCGGGTGCCTGTAATCCCAGCTACTCAGGAGGCTGAGACAGGAGAATCACTTGAACTTGGCAGGTGAAGGTTGCAGTGAGCTGAGATTGTGCCACTGCACTCCAGCCTAGGTGACAGAGTGAGACTCTGTCTCAAAAAAAAAAAAAAAAAAAAAAAAAGACAACAACAGTGGGGTCTTTGGTGAGTCATTTAATTTCACTGAAATTCAGATCCCTCACTGATTAATGAGCTTAACAATAACACCCACTTCCCTTTCTTCATGGCGATGTTGTGTGAGGATCACATGAATCAGCGTCTGTAGAGCAGGGTTTGCAAGCTCCTGCAGATGTTATGAGGGATGTGGGCTCTGGGGGAATGGTGTGGGCTGGAGGACTCACCTTCTCTGCTGAGGGCCAGCGTGGCTCAGTGCCAGCCTACTGATAATGTTATATGGTTAGAACGTGGGCCAATGTTTTTGGAGTTACGATTCTTTGTTATTGTTGTTGAGATAGGGTCTTGCTCTGTTGTCTAGGCTGGAGTGCAGTAGCAGGATCATGACTCACTGTAGCCTTCAACTCCTGGGCTCAAGCAATCCTCCTGCCATAGCTGGGACTACAGGTAGGCACCACCACACCTGGCTTTTTTTTTTTTTTTTTTTTTTAGAGATGGGGTCTCACTATGTTGCCCAAGCTGGTCTCGAACTCCTGGATTCACATGATCTTCCCTTCTCAGCCTCTGAAGTGCTGGGATTACAGGCATGAGCCACTGTGCCTGTCTTCTTCTTTTTTTTTTAGACAGGGTCTCACTCTGTCACCCTGGCTGAAGTGCGGTGACATGATCATGGCTCACTGCAGACTTGACATCCTGACAAGTGATTCTCCCTCTTCAGCCTCCCGAGTTGCTGCGACTACAGGTGCGCACCACCATGCCTGACTAATTTTTGGATTTTTGGTAGAGACGGGGCTTCTGCATGTTGCCCAGGCTGGTCTCAAACTCCTGGGCTCAAGTGATCCTCCTTCCTTAGCCTCCTGAGTAGCTGAGGCTGCAGGTGCATGTCCTTGTGGCTAGCTCTCTCCCAATTCTTTTTTTCTTTTTCTTTTTTTTTTTTTTTTTGAGACAGAGTTTTTTTTTGCTCTTGTTGCCCAGGCTGGAGTGCAATGGCACAATCACAGCTCACTGAAACATTTGCCTCCTGGGTTCAAGTGATTCTCTTGCCTCAGCCTCCCGAGTAGCTGGGATTACAGGCATGTGCCACCATGCCCAGCTAATTTTGTATTTTTTCTTTTAGTAGAAATGGGGTTTCTCCATGTTGGCAAGGCTGGTCTTGAACTCCCAACCTCAGGTGATCTGCCTGCCAGCATTTTTTTTTTTTTTGAGACAGCATCTCACTCTTGTTACCCAGGCTGGAGTTCAGTGGCTTGATCTTGGCCCACTGCAACCTCCAACCTCCACCTCCCAAGTTCAAGCAACATTCCTGCCTCAGCCTCCTGAGTAGCTGGGATTACAGTGCATGCCACCACGCCCAGCTAATTTTTGTGTTTTTAGTAGAGACGGGGTTTCACATGTTGGCCAGGCCAGTCTCGAACTCCTCACCTCAAGTGATCTGCCCACCTCGGCCTCCCAAAGTGCTAAGATTACAAGCCTGAGTCACTTCGCCCAGCCTCCCCCAATTCTTGAACACTAATAAGTAACTTAGAATTTATTTAAGAACTGCTATACTGACAGCTACATACTGGCCAAACAAAACATGTCTGTGGGCTGGGCTGGGCCCTTGGACTGCAGATCTATAGCCTGTGTGGCGAAGCTTACCATAAATGTACATTATCAGCAAGCCATGGAAGGGGAGGGAGTACATAGAACACAGATTTTACTAGGGTGTCTACTTGGATTCCCTGGCAGACAAAAAAAAACCCGTCTCTACTCATCCAAAGTGAAACCACAGTTCCGTGACCAGCCTTGCAGTCCTCAATCGAGTAGTGACAGTGATCGCCCATCACCAGCCTCCCCAACCTCAGCTTTTTGCAGTTTTGCTCATGTGTGGCTTTGGGGTTTATGGGTTTGAAACCCAGCTTTCATCCAGGGGTGGTGGCTCCCACCTGTAATCTCAGCATGTTGGGAGGCGGAGGCAGGTGGATCGCTTGAGCCCCGGAGTTTGAGACCACCCTGGGCAACTTGGTGAAACCCCATCTCTACAAAAAATACAAAAATTAGCTGGGCATGTTGGTATGCACCTGTAGTCCCAGCTACTTGGGAGGCTGAGGTAGGAGGATCACTTGAGCCTGGGAACGTTGAGGTTGCAGTGAGCCATGATCGCGCCACTGTACTCCAGTCTAGGGGACAGAATAAGACCCTGACCAAAAAACAAAACAAAACAAAACAAAACAAAAAAGCAACAACAAAAAAAAACCCACAAAATTTCTGAACCTGTTTCTTCTATAAAACAGGGATACTACCACGTAGGAAGATTAAGAATCAGTAGAAATCACCTGGTACTGTCCCTAGCATGTAGTAAAAACTCAGGGAGCTGCATCCCCTTTCCTCCTCCGGTGAAGCGCTGAGGTCAGGAGCTAGGTCCACTATTGTCTCTAAACCCGCTCTAAATCGGCCTAAGGTGAGACTTCCTGGGACTTTCCTACAGATTGCCGCTAGAGGGCAGCACAAAACAGCAAATCCCAGCCCCGGCCTTTCTTGGGGGAGGCGAGGAGTGGGCTCTGGGCAGAGAAAGGCAAAGCACAGGGTTGATAATTGAGCTTGGAGTACCAAGGAGTTTGCAGAGCAGGCCCTTGCCATGCTGAAGTTCACAGGACAGTTGGGATCAGGACAGGAGGGAAGAAGTCCAAGGCGGCAGCGCCTCTGGCTCCGGCCCCACAGCGCGACCCTGGCCCGGTCCCCAGGCCTCACTTTCCTTATGGGGCAGTGAGGGGCTTGCACCAGCCCACCCCAGGGTCCTTTCCCACTCTGAAACTAGGCTGCCTGTGAACGTTGCAGAGGAAGGAGCGCTAGGAGCATTCAGGAAACTGACGAAAAAAAGAGGGTTGGGAATCTAGGGGAGGCCAGGAGGGGCGGGCAGCCTGAAGAACAGGGCCAGGAGTCCTAGGGCTCCCTGGGACTTCCTGGGAGGCAGCCTGCCCCATTCCCCAGCACTTCTTCCATCCTCACCGCCGCTCGGACGCCTGCAATGAGAGGAGCCTCGAGACCGCTGCTGGCCCTGTGGGAAGGACAGGTGCAGCGCCCTGGGAGCTTCTGCGGCAGTCAGGACCCGGGCAGCCCGGCAGCACAGTCAGGTGTCCCCTCTGGCCAGTGTCAGCTTCCTTCCCTGCCAGCCAGTGAAGGGCCTCTGGGTCTGAGGATGCTGTGTTGAGATGCTTTTGCTCCCAACCCCTCCTTCAGCTCTGCCTTCTGAGAAAGCACCACTTGCTCCTGCTCCCTCTCCCGGGGAACCCTCTCTTCTGCCGGAGTGGGCACCCGAAGCCGGAGCCGGGGCAGGCCACAGAGGGATGCCTTGGCGCGGGGGGAGATGCCAGGCATTTGCAAAGTGCTGATGGGAAACAGAGTCAGGCCCCGCTGGGGGCTCAGGGCCCCTCCCTGCTGGCCAAGGAGCCCCGGGCCCCCTTTATCCCCAAGAGAAGAGCTGGCCCTCCCCGGGCTCCTGTCCCCAGCAGCCCCCTGCGCTGCCGCAGCTGCTGTCCCTTTAAGGGCCTCCCCCTCCCTCTTTCTCTGCTCCCCCCATCTCTGTCGCAGCCGCGCGGCTGTAGCTCAGAGCTGCATGGGGAGACGCTGCTGCTGCAGGTCCGGTTTCTCGGTGTCTGGTCGGTGCCATCATTTCCCCGCCCCTCCCCCGCCCTCCCCAGGCTGGTCACTTCCCCTCCCCCTCCCCCTCCCCACTGAGGGGGCAGGGGGCTGGGCACGGAGTCTCTATGATGCCATGTGCGGTGTCCATGCTGGGCGGCGGGGACCAGGGCGGCAGCGAGAGGAGGCTGTGGAGCCGGGAGAGCGGCGGTGACCGCTGACCGCTGGCCCGGCCGCGCCTCCGCTCCCTCCCGCCCACCTCCTTCCTTCGGGGCTGGCACCCGGTCCCACCCCCACCCCCCCCCCGCCCCCTCGGGCCCTCCCAGCCTCTCGCGTAAGCCTCCCCTCCCCACCTGCCTGGTGGCTCCCTCCC
This sequence comes from Cheracebus regulus, assembly GCA_963574635.1. Classification (NCBI taxonomy): domain Eukaryota; kingdom Metazoa; phylum Chordata; class Mammalia; order Primates; family Pitheciidae; genus Cheracebus; species Cheracebus regulus. The sequence goes on along the minus strand of CAUYQU010090030.1, from coordinate 74,269 downwards.
CTCCCCCATCTGCACCCTCCTCCTCCTGTCCCCTCTTCGTCTGTCCCTCACCAAGCTGTCCCCTCCTTGCCTCTCCCCATCCCTCACTGGCCTGCTCCTGCTCCCCTTCTCCCGTCCTGCGTCCTCCCCTACCCCGTCTCTGCCCAGCCGGCCCCTTCCCCACTCCCCAGTGTCATCGGACTCCCTTCACAGCTCTGGTTCCCTGGCCCCATCCCGTCCCCGCCCTGTCCCCTTTGTGCCCCTGCCCGTTGTTTTCTCCCTCCTTCCTGGGCTTGGCGTCCCTTCTGTACCCCTGACTCCTTCCGCTTGGCCTTCCTGCCCCTCCACCGCCCTCCTGTCTCCCTGCCCAAGTCCTGAGCCACCATGCTGACCCCAATGGTGGCCGGGGGGGTGGTGTTCCCTGGACTCTTCCTCCTCTCCAAGAGCACGCTCCGGAGGCTGCCCCAGCTGCGCTGGGAGGAGGCCGACGCGGTCATTGTCTCAGCCAGGTAAACGGCTTCCCTTCACCTCAGCCCCTCTCCGCTTCCTGGGCTTCTCAGGGGATGGAAGGGACCCAGCACTTCCCTGGCCCCTCAGTGGGTGGGGACTGGGAGCTCCTGCGGGGGTCTGGGGCTTTACCCCCAAGCTTCCTCCCTCCTCACTGCCTGCCTTGCTTGCTGTCCTGGGAGACCTCGTCCAGCCGGGCCATCTAGTCTACTAGTGTTCAGCCTGCCTCTCTCCTTCCCCGTAGACCCTCCCACCCTCTGAAACGGGGCTAGCAGGTGGGGAAGACATTCCTATAAGACATTAGCAACCGAGGCCAGGGCCAGATAGCTAGGTGTCTTTCAGGGCGAGTGGGGGCCAGGGACGGAGGCAGGGATGGTAGAACTCTATACCCCTACACAGGGCTGGAGTGTGGAGGGGAGGCTGGTGGCAGTCAAGGAGATGGTGGGACAGTGACTGGGGAGCTTGGGGTCACGAAGGGGCCAGAGCAAAGCACGAGTCATGACTGGGCAGCTAAGCAGTGCAGGAACTGGCCCAGGGTCCCCTCTTGGGAGAGGCCAGATCAGCAGCTCACTCTTGGCAGAGTCTCACCTCCGGACAGCCTCCCTGCCGGCTCGAGAAGAGGGAGACTCGGCTTCCACACACAGGGAAGGGGAAGGGAGAAAGTGGCGAGGAGGGGGTCGGACTGAGGAACAGCAGCCCAGTGGGCCGAGGGCTGTGAGGTGGCAGTGGTGGGCACATCTCGGGCTAGCCCAGCCTTGGAAAAGGCGGGCAAGGACTGGCCCAAGCAGTGGCTGAACTCAGAGTGCAGTTGCTAGACTAGCAACAAGGAGAAATGGAAGCACACGCCTCTTCCCTTTGGCCCTCCTAGCGTGCCCCTCTCTCCCCCAGGCTGGTGTCCTCTGTCCAGGCCATCATGGCCTCCACCGCCGGCTACATCGTCTCCACCTCCTGCAAGCACATCATCGATGACCAGTAAGTGCTTCGAGACCCCTCTGCCCAGGTGCCAGTGGTTGGCGTGTACGAGTGATCTCGGAAGACCCCACATCTTGGAGGGAACTCTGTCCGTGGTCCCTAAGCTCTTAACTTGGGCCGGAGCAAGTTGACTGCAATAACTGCAACTCAACACCTGGGGATAAATTTATCCCTTCCTGTCCTTAAAGGTCAGAGCCAAGGGGAGAAGGAGTGGGGATCAGAGAGGATCCTCAAAGCGCTTCCTAGTAGCTTCCAGGTCTCCCATGGTGTCGCAGGTTCCCCACCTCCTTCCAGCCTTCTGCCCTAGGAGGCAGACCCCATTTCCAGCCAGCACCCAGGTGGGGCGCCTCCTCCTCATGCCAGGCTCACCCCTCCCAGAATCCAGGCATTCGGCACCTGCTCCACGCGTGAGGGAGAGGAGATGAGACAGATGACATGCACAAGGCCACACTCGCCAGGCAGTGGGGGAGGGGACGAGGGCGAGGAGGCCAGACTGTGGCCGGGCAGCTGCTGCAGTGTCTGGCGCTTGCCAAAAAGGCTCAGAGGTGTGCAGGCAGGAGGTGGCAGACCGGGAGGAGAGGGGCCCTGTCCATGGTGCTGACGGCCACCCCAGGTGACCCACGGGCAGCCCGTTGCAAGTTGTCTGGGAGGCATCCACAATGCCCCCTCGTAGCTTTCGGCCCTGCTTCCCTTCCCTGGCAGCCACTGAGCCCCAGGGGACATTCTCCGGACGCCCCTGGCGGGGGGTGTTTCAGTTTGCCTCCTCTTTTCCCAAAGATGAGTCGCCTCCTCTGTGGTGAGGCACTGGCCCTTCCTGGAAGGGCTTCAGCGAGAAGAATTGAGTTAGGTGGCCGCCTCGGAAGATACTTCTTGGCTTAACTCTTTCTTCAGCCCCTGCCCGGGGACTTGGCTGCCTCTTGGCCTCTGCCCGCCCCTTCCCATCCCTGCTCCACGCTGAGCCTGGGATCCGGTGCTTCCTCCCCAGCCTTCACACACAGAGGTCACCTTTTGGCTTCTGCACCCCAGCTGCTCCCCAGGCCCCCCATGTCTGTTCCTGTCCTTCCTCCCCACTTTAATCCTCAGGTAGGTGGGGAGGATCCGGGTTAATCCAGGGCAGCAGCTGTTCCTACTTCTGAGCACCTAATTGCCGGGAGGGTGGGGATGGGATTTAACACCTCACATTGCAGCCCAGGGCCTGGTGGCCCTTCCTGGTCTCCCGCCCCAGCCCAGCGCTCCCATCTCCCATCTCATCCGCGGGGCCAGCTCGCTGGGCTGCTCCCTGCCCTGACTCCTCCAGGCCACTTGGACCCTCTCTCCCTGTGTTCCTACTCCATGTTCTCCAAAGCTACTCCTCCCCCCTCCTCTCTCCTGGACTCAGCTCCACACCACTCCACCACAGTCTCCAGTTCTCTGCCCTGGTACCGCCTCTGCTGGAGAACGGGCTGGCTCCCTTCACAAGCTGGTTGTCCCAGGCTCCCCAGCCTCAGAGGCCTCAGTCCCATCTTCTCCACGGCTCCCTCCACACACCTCATGTTTGGTGGTGCCTTCTGGCTGACTCTGCTTTCATACCTCCTCCCCGTCGTGGGGCAAGCTCCCCAGGGCCTGCCTCTCTGACCTCCCGCCCCCACCCCAGACCAGTCTCAGGACTACAGGATTTAAGAGAAACTGCCAATGTGCTGACTCCAGAAGAAAAATGCAGTCTTGCATATTCATCTATTTCTCATTTTTGTTTACTCTCCAAGTACGTGGAACTTTCTCTGTCCTTGGCTCCTTTTGCTCTGCATTTTCCCCTTAATGCTTGGCTGTCTCTGAAAAACAACACAAAACAGGAGATTGAGTCGCTTTTGGGGCAGGGCGAACAGCACTGAGAAGACCTCTCACTTGCCAGCCGGGCCTCTGATGCCTCTGAGATCTTCTGTGGACAGCAGGGCTGAGAGTGAGGGCTGTGGAGCCAGACTGCCCGTGTCCCCTCCTTGGCCAGGTTACCTAGCCCCTCTGTGACTCACTTCCTCATCTGTATAGTGGGGATGATGACCACACCTACCTTTTACAGGGTGTTGGGAGGGGTAAAGAAGTGCATGCATGTGAAGGTTTGGAAGAGCACCTGCCCTGGGAGGCAGGAATGGGTGTCCACTCCCAAGACCTCTCTCCAGCACTCTTGCCCCTTCAGCTGTTGCTGGTCCTAACCTCGGGGTAAGGTTAGGACAAATAACCATGGCGAGGTCCCACCTGCCTGGCCTGGGCTTATTTTCGCACTCTATCTGTGCCTTTTGGTCTGTGGGCATCTTCTGGTCTCTTCTTTTCCCCCCACTGTACGTCAGAGAGAGAGGAACATGGGTGGGTTCTGAGGCCACAGGTTTGAATGCCAGCACTCTCTTACTAGCTGCGTGACTGCGTGAGCTGCGTCACTGTGTGACCCTCTAGATCCCTCATCTGTACCCGAGACTCCGCTCATGCCCCGGGCTGCCGAGCTGACCCCTGAGGTCCGCCCCACTCACTGGCACCCCTTTCCTCCTTGCTCCCCACCTCCTCTGCCCAACAGACACTGGCTGTCCTCTGCCTACACGCAGTTTGCTGTGCCCTACTTCATCTACGACATCTACGCCATGTTCCTCTGTCACTGGCACAAGCACCAGGTCAAAGGGCACGGAGGGGACGACGGCACGGCCAGAGCTCCGGGCAGCACGTGGGCCATCGCGCGCGGCTACCTGCACAAGGAGTTCCTCATGGTGCTCCACCATGCCGCCATGGTGCTGGTGTGCTTCCCACTGTCGGTGGTGAGTTCCGGAGAGCTGGGCGGGTGGGGTGCGGGTGGCCTGCTCCTTAGTCCTGCTGGTGCCAGCAGCAGCCTGGGAAGCCCTGGGTTTGGGTACTAGCAGACAAGCAGACCCAGCGTGTTCCCAGGAAAAGCTGTGGACCAGTAGGGTTCACAGCCCAGCCCAGTTGCAAGAGGCACCAGGGTGTGGGGGCAGCCTGGCCCCGGGCTGGACGATGCCTGGCTGTGGCGCTTTGGACGCGTGGTTGCATGTCTCTGAGCCTCAGTTCCCTCACCCATAATGTAAGGAACACAGTCTTTCTGCAGGACTGTGGGAGGGAGGCAGCCAAGTCATGACCTGCTCCTGCACCCAGGTGTTCTTTCTTACCCCCAACCCCAAGACAGAGTCTCGCCCTGTTGCTCAAGCTGGAGTGCAGTGGTGCGATCTCAGCTCACTGCAACCTCTGCCTCCCAAGTTCAAGCAATTCTCTCGCCTCAGCCTCCCGAGTAGCTGGGATTACAGGTGCCCACCACCATGCCTGGCTATTTTGTATTTTTAGTAGAGACGAGGTTTCACCATGTTGACCAGGCTGGTCTCAAACTCCTGACCTCATGATCTGCCCACCTCAGCCTCCAAAGTGCTGGGATTACAGGTGTGAGTCACCGCACCCAGCTTTGCACCCAGGTGTTCTGACGTTCAGAGTCAAGCATCTCCAAAAGTGACAGAGGGGAGAAAGGAAGGGTGGGGGCTGCCTAAGAACCTAGGGGGAGCCCCTGCCCCTCAGGTTCCTGCTTCTCTGCTCAGGTGTGGCGACAGGGGAAGGGAGACTTCTTTCTGGGCTGCATGTTGATGGCAGAGGTCAGCACGCCCTTCGTCTGCCTCGGCAAGATCCTCATCCAGGTGAGTGGGCAGGGGAAGGTGCGGGAGCCCAAGGGGAGGGCACAGGAAGGGGGGGCCCTCCAGGGCTGCTGCCAAGGGCTCTGGCCCCTCTGTCATCCCTTCCATGCCCTTTGAGCTGGGTGTTGTGTCCTGGCAAAGTGTCCCCTCCGGGAGGAGCTGCCTGCTAGGGTAGTGGGGAAGCAGGAAGCGGGCGGGGAGGGGGCGAGCCCTTCTGCCGCCTCAGCTACTGCGTCTGTCCCCACAGTACAAGCAGCAGCACACACTGCTGCACAAGGTCAACGGGGCCCTGATGCTGCTCAGCTTCCTGTGCTGCCGGGTGCTGCTCTTCCCCTACCTGTACTGGGCCTACGGGCGCCACGCCGGCCTGCCCCTGCTGGCCGTGCCCCTGGCCATCCCCGCCCATGTCAACCTGGGCGCTGCGCTGCTCCTGGCCCCCCAGCTCTACTGGTTCTTCCTCATCTGCCGTGGGGCCTGCCGGCTCTTCTGGCCCCGCTCCCGGCCGCCCCCGGCCTGCCAGACCCAGGACTGAGGAAGGGGGCCAGGACCCTCCCCCTCCGCACCCTCAGCCCCATGGGGACAGGGCTCTGGGGCTGCTGGCCGGGGGTGGGAGCCAGGGCCCTCTTGTCCGGAGGGCCCCAGGACTGATGATGAGCCTGAAAGGGAAGAGGCACCATCTCTCGGGGGCTGAGGGCAGGAGAGAGGGGACCTCTTCTCCCCACTGTGCCCACTTCCTGCACACCCCTGCTCTGGAGGAGGGGAGGGGCACCACCTCCCACCCACTGAGGGTGGGAGGGCTTGCTGGGGGGGAGATCGACAGGGTTTCAAGGGGAACCAGGAGTCAGAATGTTGGAAGGCGCTGCTGCCAAGGCCATCCCAGCCCCTCCGCTGCCACCCCCTACCCCGGCTCCCCATCACCCAGGGGGAGAGGATGCTCCAAGTAACCCCCCTGGCCCTTGGGTCTCCCAAGTGGCTGGCTGCCCCCGTGAGTCCTCTCTGGTTAGGCCAGCTTGAGGAATCTTATTTATTTATTTACCCAGATTTGAACTAGTATGTTGGGTTGGGGTTGGAAGATGGCTGCTACCTGCAAGCCTTCCCAGTGCTGACAACCCCGGGGGCAGGCGAGGGGCACCCCGTCCCTCACCATCAGCTGCACATCGCGCCCTCGGGCCCTGGCATGTCCCTGGTGCTACTGACCTCTCAAGGCTTCCTCCAATCTGGGGTCGGGGGACCCTGGGAGGTGCTTTACCGACCGCTAATAAAAGACGATCTGCGTGAACATGAACGCCACCAAGGCCCTCGTCACCAAGTTCTTTGGGGCCAGGAAGGGAGGAGGTGGGGGGCTTGGGCTATAGGAAACACAGAGGGGCAGGGCCCCCGGCTGCTCGCTGGGCAGTCAGGGAAGAGGAAAGCGGGGACTTTTACTCATTGACAGGAGAGGAGATGCATTTGGGCGCTCAGGTTGAGTCCGGGGCCCTTGTCTGGCTCTTTAGGTCCCTTTCTGGAAGCTTCTGTGGGGCATGGAGATCAGAGTGGGGAGGTCACACACTGCCCCACTAGGACTGGGGTCTTCAGCTGCTCCCAAGGAAGATGGAGGTGGGTAGGGCCGGAGGAAGGGGGCAGGCCTTACATGTGGGTGCAGAACTGGAAAAGGAGGAAGAAGAACACCACCACCAGGAAGCCCACCAGGATGTGATGGAAAAGTCCGGGGCTGGAACCTGCTAGACAAGCAAGACCCTTAACTCCCTTCTGATGGCCCAACGGACAGGTCCAGGGCTGCTCTCCTCCAGGACCCAGTGGGGAGGGAGGCCCCTTCTCAAGCTGGTTGATACCTGAGTTAATGAACACTACAGGTTTCTCTCCAATAAATTGGGCCACAGCCAGGAGACTGGCTTTGTCTGAGTCCGGATAATCGAAGAAGTCAGGTCTGTCTAAGAAGCGCGGAGACTTTGTCCTTAGGGCCAATGCCATGGCACGCTTGGGTCTGGGTGCTAGGACCCAAGCAAAGTCTGTGACAATGGCCAAGCAGACCCCTGCCTTTAATTCTTGAGGAAGAGGCTGACTTGGGACCCTGTGAGACCAGAGACCACCCAGCCTCACTGTGGCTGTGGAGGGCCTTGATTTCCCTCAGGGTCAGAGTGCACCACGACAACGTCCTTGGTTGTTGGGGGATGGGTAGGACTGGCAGGATGGGAGAGAAGAGTGGAGAGAAAAGGGGAGGGGGCAGGGTTGGGTTCTCAGTCCCTAGGTGGGCATCACTCTATGCCCCAGAGCTGCCTGCCTTTCCCCTACTCCCAAGACAGCTTCTCACCAGTTTCGATGGCCCCTCGTGCAGCCAGCCACGCCCACACCAGCAGCTGTGGCCTCAGCCTCATGACTCCTATCGTGAGGTGGGAGCTCTGTGATGTCACAGCCCAGAGCTGTTCTGATGGCACTTTGGGGTGAGGGGAGAAAGTGCTAGGAGCTGGGACTCCCTCCCTCATCCCTCACCCTCATCAGAAGAGGAGAGGAGAGGCCTGCATCCTCTGGAATGTCACTGATGATAAAACCATAATGGTGGCAGCCCCAGCATTTACAAAGAGGAGGGATGGTGGCAGGGCCATCTTGCTGAAAGCCAGAACTAAGGAAAGCTGCGTTTGGACAGCAGGCACAGTTTGGGTGGCAGCACAGGGCCACACACCTTCAATTACCCCTTGCTTGGATCAGCCACAAGTAATATTTGTTTTATTTCTTTTCTTTTTCTTTGGAGACAGGGTCTCCATCTGTCACCCAGGCTGGAGTGCAATGCCATGTTCTCAGCTCACTACAGTGTTTGCCCCCTTGGTTCAAGCAATTCTCCTGCCTCAGCCTCCCAAGCAGCTGGGATTACAGGCACGCACCACCACGCCTGGCTAATTTTTGTATTTTTAGTAGAAACAAGGTTTCACTATTGGCCAGACTGGTCTCAGACTCTGAACCTCAGGTGAACCGCCTACATTGGCATCCCTAAGTGGTGGGATTACAGGAGTGAGCCACCTTGCCTGGCCTATTTTATTTATTTTCAGAGACAGGGTCTTACTCTGTCACCCAGGCTGGAGTACAGTGGTGTGCTCACAGCTTACTGCAACCTCGAACTCCTGGGCTCAAGTGATCCTCCCACATCAGCCTCCTGAGTAGCTGGGACCACAGGCACGCACCACCATGCCTGGCTAATTTTTGCATTTTTTGTAAAGATTAGGTCTTGTTATGTTGCCCAGGTTGGTTTTGAACTCCTGGCCTCAGGTGATCCTCCAGGTTTAGCCTCCCAAAATGCTGAGATTACAGGAATGGACCATGATGCCCTGCAGGTAGCATTTATTGAGCTCCTATTACTATGCTGGTTGGACTCCATTTATGGCCAAGTCCCTTGCACAGATTGATTCATTTACCCTTGGGCTGATCCTCTGAGGCAGGTACTCCTTTTTTTTTTTTTTTTTTTTTTTTTCTTTTTGAGATGGAGTTTCACTCTGTCAGCCAGGCTGGAGTGCAGTGGCATGATCTCGGCTCACTGCAACCTCCACCTCCTGGGTTCAAGTGATTTTCCTGCCTCAGCCTCCTGAATAGTGGGATTACTGGCGCTCACCACCGCCTGGCTAATTTTTTTATTTTTAGTAGAGACGGGGTTTCCTCATGTTGGCCAGGTTGGTCTCTGACTCCTGAACTCAGATGATCCGCCCGCCTCGGCCTCCCAAACTGTTGGGATTACAGGCGTGAGCCACTGGGCCCTGTCCAGAGGCAGGTATTCTTGCCTCTCTTAAACAGGGGAGGGAATCACGAAAAGTAGTGTGGGCAATGCACACTTCCTGAGGAGGGTGTTCCTTCCTGAGGCTCACCCTTGCATCGTGTCCCCAGATCCAGGGGCACAGGGATCTCCCCCATCCTCCCCCAAACCTGCCTCAGTGCTCAGCCGGGAACGACTCTGGGATTAGGAACCGAGAGGAGTAGCAGGCATCTCCCACTAGATGGCAGCAGCGTCCGCGCCTGAGTCCCGGCTCCCACCCATGGGAAGGCGCAGCCCGGCGGACTCACCGGCCTCCTCCCGCCTCTTCCACAGGTTGCATCTGCTGCTGCACGAAAATGGATGGCTGGGAATGGCCGCCGGGGGTTTGTCAGAGGAAGTCCTCCGGCCTTTTCCGAGGCACATCTCTTGGCCATTCACGTGGCCTTGGCGGACTCCGCTCCCTGCACCTCCGTTTCCCCTTCTGTGGCCGGCGTCTGCCCCGTGGCCACCCCATCTCTTGTCTCTGCCACTTCCCACCAGCCATTTCCACTCCTGAGGCCCCATCTCAGCTCAGGACAGTTCCTTTCTGATTGGCAGGTGGGCTTGTCTGTCACGGGCATGTTCCACCCCACCCAAGCCCAAGGACACTCCAGGGTCTCCTAAGTTTCACGATGAAGATGCGTGCTCAGCAGACTGCAGACTCAATGCTACGACTTCCCCCAAAGCCAGAGTGTGTCTGTGCGCGTGTGAGGTCCTCTGCAGCAACCGTGTGCAGAGAACGTGTGGGCTAGGACTCGGGGTACTTGCCATGAACCGCTTCAAGTTCCTAAACAAGTAAAAAGAGAGAAAAAAAGGGGGTGCGGGGAAGAGAAGGGAAACTGATATTTACCGGACTTGCTCCCATGGCTGCTTCCCCTGTGCTGTGCTGGTGGCTTCCTTTTTCTTTGTTTGAGACGGTATTCCTGTCACCCAGGCTGGAGCGCAGCCTTGACTTCCTGGGCTCAAGTGATCCTCTCACCTCAGTGTCCTGAGTAGCTGGGACCACAGGTGTGCACCACACCTGTCTACTTTTGTTTTGTTTTTTTGAGATGGAGTCTCAATTTGTCACCCAGGCTGGAGTGCAGTGGTGCAATCTTGGCTCCCTGCAACCTCCACCTCCTGGGTTCAAGTGATTCTCCTGCCTCAGACTCCCAAGTAGCTGAGATTACAGGCGCCCACCACCATGCCCGGCTAATTTTTGTATTTTTGGTAGAGACGGGGTTTCACCACGTTGGCCAGGCTGGTCTTGAACTCCTGACCTCAAGTGATCTGCCTGCCTCGGCCTCCCAAAGTGTTTACAAAGGGATTACAGGTGTGAGTCACCGCACCCAGCCTACCTTTTTTTTTTCTTTGTAGAGATGGAGACTTGCTATGTTGCCCAGGCTGGTCTCAAACTCCTGGGCATAAATGATCCTCCCACTCTGGCCTCCCAAAGTGCTGGGATTACAAGTGTGAGCCACCACGTGGGTAACTTCTAAGAAAGAGGAAGGGATTTATTTATCCAAAGCCATGGGGCATGTGAGAGATGGCAGAAGGGACTCAGTAACCTGGTTTTTGAGCCAGGGGTGGTGCTCATGCCTGTAATCTCAGCACTTTTGGAGGCCTAGATGAGTGGATCACTTGAGGCCAGGAGTTCAAGACCAACCTGGCCAACATGACAAAATCCCATTTCTACTAAAAATCCAAAAAAAGATTGGATTATATAGCTCACGCCTATAATCCCAGCACCTTGGGAGGCCGAGGCAAGTGGATCACCTGAAGTCAGGAGTTCCAGACCAGCCTGACCAATATGGTAAAACCCCGTCTCTACCAGAAATACAAAAATTAGCTGGGTAGTGCCTATAGTCCCAGCTACTAGAGTGGCTGAGACAGCGGAACTTCTTGAACCCAGGAGGCGGAGGTTGCAGTGAGCCTGAATCAGCCTAAATCACGCTACTGCACTCCAGCCTGGGCAACAGAGTAAAACTCAGTCTCCAAAAAAAAGGCTGAACAAGGTGCCTCACACCTGTAATCCCAGCACGTTGGGAGGCTGAGGCGAGTGGATCACCTGAGGTCAGGAGTTTGAGATCAGCCAGGCCAACATGGTGAAACCCCATCTCTACTTAAAAAAAAAAAAAAAAAAAAATTAGCTTGGTGTGGTGGCAGGCACTTGTAATCCCAGCTACTTGGGAGGCTAAAGCAGGAGAATCGCTTGAACCCAGGAGGGGGAGGTTGCAGAGAGCCAAGATTGTACCATTGCACTCCAACCTGGGTGACAGAGCAAGACTCCGTCTCAAAAAAAAAAAAAAAAAAGCTGGCTGTGGTGATGCGCACCTGTAGTCCCAGCTAGTTGGGTGGCTGAGGCAAGAGAATTGCTTGAGCCCAGTAGGTGGAGATTGCAGTGAGCCGAGATCACCTCACTGCACTCCAGCCTGGGCGACATGGCAAGACTGTGTCGCAATAAATAAATAAATAACCTGGTTCCTGATGCAGGGCCAGGGCTTGTGCCCCAGGCCCACGTGCAACTGCTCCTTGAGGTTAGCTGAGGGAAGGGACACAGAGCCTTTGGCCTTTGGGGTTGACTTTTTGTTTCTGCAAATGCCTCAAAACATACAGCTACTATCTCTCCCAGAAAAGGCTCTTTTGACCCAAACAATGCATTATCCATTCACTCATTTATCCAACCATGAAACACATGTGCTGAGCTCCCGCTATGCACTGACTGGACTCCATTTATGGCTCAGAAATCATCAGGGCACGGTCCCTGCCTTCAGGAATGACAAGGGAGGGAATGCACAGATGTGCATCATTCTAGTGTAGACGGGCAACTCTGGGTCATCTATACCTGTGTCTCCACTCCCTCACCTTTAATGGACTCTTCAACCTCTTCTTTTTTGTCGTTGTTGTTTTTTGAGATGGAGTCTCACTCTGTCGCCCAGGCTGGAATGCAGTGCCGTGATCTCTGCTCACAGCCACCTCCGCCTCCTGGGTTCAAGTGATTCTCCCGCCTCAGCCTCCTGAGTAGCTGGGATTATACAGGCACCTGCCACCACGCCCAGCTAATTTTTGTATTTTTAGTAGAGACAGGGTTTCGCCATGTTGGCCAAGCTGGTCTCAAACTCTTAACCTCAGATGATCTGCCCACCTCTGCCTACCAAAGTGCTGGGATTTCAGCTGTAAGCCAGCATGCCTGGCCAGTTCAACCTCTTCTAATCTGGCTTCGTCCCTACCATGCCACTGAAGCTGCTTTGATCAAATCCATGAATGAGCTCATAATCTGCCAAATCAAATGGTTCCCTCTCTTTCCATTCCGTCTACCTCCCAGCAGCTGCACCTGTCCCTGACTGAGTCCCAGAGCCACACTCACCAGTTCTTGGGACTCCTTCTCCAGCCAGCTCAGCCTGGGGCCTTGTCGTGCTATCTATATTCACTGCCTAGGTGATCTCATCCATACTCATGGCTTTAAATACCATCTATATGCCAGTGACTCACAAATGTATATTTCCAGCCCAGACCTCTCCTCGGAGCTCCAGACTCCTGTATCCAGCTCCCTACTTGGTGTCTGTTTGTGATGGCCAAAAACGTCTCCAAGGCAATGGATCACAAATGGAGTCCTTGGTTCTGCTACTCCAGACCTGCTCTTCTCCTATCTTTTCATCTCAGCAGATGATCCCATCCTTCCTCTAGATGGTCTGCCCAACACAGAAACCTAAGAATCATCCCGGATCCTTATCTCTTACCTAATTAACCCCAAATTGAGACCTGTTAGGCCAGGTTCCCGGGCTCACGCCTGTAATCCCAGCACTTTGGGAAGCCGAGGTAGGAGGAATACTGGAGTCCAGGAGTTCAAGGCTGAAGTGAGCCATGATCGTGCTGCTACACTCCAACCTGGGTGACATAGAATCTCTTCTGCAAAAGATAAGAATAAAAAGACCAATTTTCTTTTTTCTTTCTTTTTAATTTCTTTCTTTCTTTCTTTCTTTCTTTTTTTTTGAGATAGCGTCTCACTCTGTCACCCAGGCTGGAGTGCAGTGGTGCGATCATAGCTCACAGGAGCCTCGACCTCCCAGGCTCAAGGGATCCTCTTGCCTCAGCCCCCCAAGTAGCTGGGACTGCATGCTGAAGTCACCATGCTCAGCTAATTTATTTCTCTTTTTCTAAAATTATTTTATTTATTTTTTTTATTTTTAGTAGAGATGGGGTTTCACTGTGTTATCCAGGATAGTCTCGATCAATCCGCCCACCTTGGCCTCCCAAAGTGCTGGGATTACAGGCGTGAGCCACCGCGCCCGGCCCCAGCTAATATTTATGTATTTATTTATTTGTAGAAACAAGATTTCACTATGTTGCCCAGGCTAGTCTTGAACACCTGGGCTCAAGAGATCCCGCCTTAGCCTCCCAAAGTGCTGGGATTACAGTGCCCAGCCTCAATTTTTTTTCTTTTTTTTTTTCGAGACAGTCTCACTCTGTTGTCCAGGCTAGAGTGCAGTGGCGAAGTCTCGGCTCACTGCAACTTCCGCCTCCTGGATTCAAGTGATTCTTGTGCCTCAGCCTCCTGAGTAGCTTGGATTACAGGTTTGCACCACCAAGCCCACCTAATTTTTTTTTTTTTTTTGTATTTTAGTAGAGATGGCGTTTCACCATGTTGTTCTCGAACTCCTGGCCTCAAGCAATTCGCTTGCCTTGGCCTCCCAAAGTGCTGGGATTACAGGCATGAGCCACTGCACCCAGCAATAGGTAGTTTTTCAACCCTTTCCCTCCCTCTCCTTTTTTGGAGTCCCCAGTGTCTATTATGCTCATCTTTATGTACATAGGTACCCAGTATTTAGCTCTCACTTACAAATGAGAACACGTGGCATTTGATTTTCTGTTTCTGCATTAATTTGTTTAGGATAATGGTCTCCAGCTTCATCTGTGTTGCTGCAAGGGATATAATTTCATTCTTTTTTTATGGCTGCGTAGTATTCCATGACATATATGTACCACATTTTCTTTATCCAGTTCACTGTTGGTGGGCACCTAGGTTGATTCCGTGTCTTTGCTATTGTGAATAGTGCTGTAATAAACACACAAGTGTGGGTGTATTTTTGGTAGAATGATTTCTTTCCTTTTTCTCTTTTTTTTTTTTTTTTTTTTGAGACACGATCTCACCCTGTCACTCAGGCTAGAGTACAGTGGCTCAATCTTGGCTCACTGCAGCCTCAAACTCCTGGGCTCAATAGATCCTCCTGCCTCAGCCTCCTGAGTAGCTGGGACTACAGGTGCGTGCCAACATTCCTTTTTTTTGAGACATGACTTTGCCATGTTGACCAGGCGGGTACAATGATTTCTCTTCTGAATGTGCCATACTCTGGACTGCCTCCCAGCCTTGGCACACATGTCTTCCTGGAATACTCTTGCCCCCACGCTTGACCTGGCTAACTCCTCCTTATTTTTCAGGTATCAGCTGAGACAACGTCTCCTCTGGGAAGTGAGGTGTTAATCTTTGTTCTCATAGGATCTTGAGTTCCGATGGCTTTCTGGCCATCCGCTGACCCCATGTCAGTTTCTCTGGATGGGGATTGTCTGTGTATTTGTTTTTCTTCCCTATGAGGCTATGAAGTCACAGCTCATCAACCTTGGTCCTGGTTATATCCCTACGATTTTTTTTTAAACTTTTTTTGAGACAGTCTTGCTCTGTTGCCAGGCTGGAGCGAAGTGGCGAGATCTCGGCTCACTGCAACCTCCGCCTCCCAGGTTTAAGTGATTCCCCTGCCCCGGCTTCCCTAGTAGTCGGAACTACAGGCACACGGCACTACGCCCGGCTTTCTCGTATTTTAGTAGAGACAGGGTTTCACCATGTTGGCCAGGCTGTTCTCCATCTCCTGACCTCGTGATCCACCCGCCTTGGCCTCCCAAAGTGCTGGGATTACAGGCACAAGCCACCACACCCGGTCTATCCCTACAATTTACAGTCGATGGTCAGTCAATATTTACTGAATGACTGGGTGACTGGTGCAAAAGCGTCCCGCCTCTGGACAAACCAGGGCTCAGCACTGTCTGTCATTTTCCCCTGCAACTGACTTGAGCTCCAGCCTCACCATCACCTGCCTTCAACAAGTCCTTCTGGAGGCAAGCAGGGCTGGGCTTGAGCAAGCAGCATGAGAAGAAAGCACAGGAGACAGGACTCGGCAGGGTCCTTAACCAGACTGTCCCCTCCCCCCACTGCAGGCCCCCATACCCAGGCCGAGAACAACCTTGCTAAACTCACCGGCTCCCTGCGTCCAGCCTCCTTTCTTATCCTGGAAAGCCACAAAGGAAACCTAATGTGTGCCTTTACTTTAGAAATATTGGCCCGGTGCGGTGGCTCATGTCTGTCATTCCAGCACTTTGGGAGATTAAGGGGGGCAGATCACTTGAGGTCAGGAGTTCAAGACCAGCCTGGCCAACATGGTGAAACCCCATTTCCACTAAAAATACAAAAATTAGCTAGGCATGGTGGTGCACACCTGTAATCCCAGCTACTCGGGAGGCTGAGGCTTGAATCTGGGAGGTGGAGGTTGCAGTGAGCTGAGATCGTGCCACTGCACTCCAGCCTGGGCAACAGAGCAAGACTCCATCTCAAAAAAAAAAAACAAACTATATTATTTTGCTGGGCATGGTGGCTCACACCTGTAATCCCAGCACTTTGGGAGGCCAAGGTAGGATGATGGAGTTTGAAACTAGCCTGGGCACCATAGTGAGACCCATCTCTATAAATAAAGAAATAAAAACAGATTAGCCCGGCATAGTGGTGTGTACCTATAGTTCCAGCTACTCGGGGGGCTGAAGTGAGAGGATCGCCCGAGCCCAAGAGTTCAAGGCTGTAGTGAGCTATGATCTTGCCACTGCACTCAGGCTGGGAAACAGAGTGAGACCCTGTGTCAAGAAGAAAAAAGAAAAGAAAAGACAAAAATATTTTAATGTATTCTTTGGAACAGGAAACCTATGTATGTGGCATGAAATTCAAAAGTTACAAAAGGATGTACTTGAAAAGTAAGTCTTTCCTCTTCCTGACCTGTCTCCCCACCGGTCACCATAGTTATAGTTTCTTTTGTGTATTTATTATTATTTGTATATTTAAAAATGTTTTCACTCTCTCAGCTTGTCAAGAGATACAGTTACCATTTTCTTGTGCAGCTTCTAGAAACAATGTATGAACAACTAAACAAAATGGCTAATCTCTCCCTCTCAAACAGCAGTATTCCAAGCAAGATTCTCTGCACTCGCTTTTCTTCCCCACCCCACCAACATGGAATCTTGCTCTGTTGCCCAAGCTGGAGTATAGTGGCACAATCTCAGCTCACTGTAACCTCCACCTCCCAGATTCAAGTGATTCTCCTGCCTTAGCCTCCTGAGTAGCTGGGATTACAGGTGCATGCCACCACGCCCATCTAATTTTTGTAATTTTAGTAGAGACAGGATTTCAGCATGTTGGCCAGGCTGGTTTTGAACTCCTGACCTTGTGATCCACCCACCTCAGCCTACCAAAGTGCTGGGATTACAGGTGTGAGCCACCACGTCTGGCCTGCACTTTGCTTTTCTAAGTTAAAATGAAACTGTGAAGATGATTCTAGGGCTGGGCATGGTGGCTCACGGCAGTAATCCCAACACTTTGGGAGGACGAGGTGGGAGGATTGCTTCAGTCCAGGAGTTTGAGACCAGCCTGTCTGGGTGGTAATATACAAGTGAGACCTTGTATATATTAAAAAAAAAAATAGATGACTCTAAACAAGAGCAAAACAGCCTCCTTTTTTGTGGCTGCATACTATTTCACTGTACGGAATCACATTGTGACTGATTTAACTGGTCCCTACTTCTGGGCATCTCAGTGGTTTTCAATCTTTTGGAACATGCTGCATTTAAGAATCTTGAACTTCTATTATTTGGCTCATGGGTCAGCATACCTTTAAGATAAAATCCTAAAAGTGGAATTTCTGGGTCTAAGGATGTATATATATATATATTTGAGACAGGGTCTCACCCTGTTACCCAGGCTGGAGTATGGTGGAGCAATTATATGGCTCACTGCAGCCTTAATCTCCTGGACTCAAGAGACCCTCCCACCTCAGCCTCCTGAGTAGCTGGGACCACAGGCACACACCACTATGTCTGGCTTTTTTTTTTTTTTTTTTTTGTAGAGACAGGGTCTTGCTATTTTGCCCAGGCTGGTCTTGAACTTCTGAGCTTAAGAAATCAGCCCACCTCTGTCTCTCAAAGAGCTGAGATTACAGGTGTGAGCCACCACACCAGCCCAGACACTTTGATTTTGTCCATTTTATGGGTAATAAGTGATATCTCAGTGTTTTTGTTTTGTTTGGTTTTGTTTTGTTTTCAGAGTTTTGCTCGTTGCCCAGGCTGGAGTGCAGTCGCTCCATCTTGTCTCACTGCAACCTACCCCTTCTGGGTTCAAGCAATTCTCCTGCCTCAGCCTCCTGAAGCATGCGCCACCACACCTGACTAATTTTTTGTATTTTTAGTAGAGACAAGGTTTCGCTATGTTGACCAGGCTGATCTCAAACTCCTGACCTCAAGTGATCCACATGCCTCCGCCTCCCAACGTGCTGGGATTACAGGCATCAGCCACTGCGCCCGGCCCCTCTCTCTTGACTTTACATTTCTCTTACTTTTTTTTTTTTTTTTAAAGAGACTGCTTCTCATTATGTTGCCCAGGCTGGCTTCACTCAAGCAATCCTCTTGCCGCAGCCTCTAGAGTAGCTGGGATTACTCCGAGCTCCGTCCCATTTCTCTTATTTAAAAAAAAAAAAATTGCAGTGAAGTACACATAACGAAATGTACCATCTTGACCATTTTTAAGGGGAAGGGTAGGTGTGTTAGGTATGTTCGCTTTGTTGTGCAACCAGATTTCTCTTTTAAATAACAGCACCTAGGGATGCCGACTTCGTGCCAGGCCCAGTTTGGGACACTAGGGACTCTTAGATGAACCAGCCACTCCAGTGAAACTCCCAGCTGGTGGGGGAGGCACTGGTGAAACGGTGTGGGCAGAGTGAAGTCCTGACAGCGCTGGACCTGAGGGGCAGAGCGGGAAGGCTAGAGGGGACCCAGGGTGACTCCCTAAGGAAGCACGGCTCCCAGGTAGAGGAGTGCATGATCCTAGGCCTGAGCGGTCTAGCTGTGTCCCAGGAACTGCAGGAAACGGTTGGGTGAGTCAGTGGTGGGCAGTGGGGGTGATGAGCCCTTTCCTGTTTTCGGAATGGTAAGTTTAGGGCACAGGAGAGTGAAGATTGCAGGCCGGGGTGGACTGACAGCCCGTGGCAGGCACAGGGCTGGGCACGGGGCGGGGTCGACCTGGGGGTGGCAGGGTTTGGCAGCCCATAGGGAATTGCCACGGCAGGGCTCTAGGGCCTTCAGAGCCAAGCCCTGACACCCCTCCCCATCTGCGGTGCAAAACTGGAGAAGCCAGGGGGCAGGGTGAGGGAGGTTGGTTCCCAAAGGAGATGCCATCCCTGTTAAGGGGACACAGGCCCCTGGGAGTTGGGTTGGGCCACAGGGAGAGAGGCCTGAACGGCCAAAGGGAGGGGGCGTGGGGAAGCGGCAGCCTCAGACCTCTGCCTCCTTCCTCAGACCTTGAGGCTCCCCAGCCCGGCTAGGGGGACCTCGACATTCCTGGCCTGCGACAGTAGGCGGATCAGACCTGCTGCTCCTCTCCGCCCTTGGGTCCCTACGGACCTGGAGAGGGGAGGACGGAGGCCCTAGCTCCCTGCAGGGGAGGGGCGTGAAGACGCGCGGGGGTGGGGGGGAAGATGAGCCGGCGTCGCCATGGCAACAAGGCCGGTGGTCCGGCCCTGGGGACCCGGGAGGGAAGGAAGGAAGGAGGCGCCGTAGCCGCGCAGGCAGGCGGGGGCGGGGGCCCGGGTCTCCCAGGAGGAGTTGGGGAACACCCGGCGATTCTACCGGCCCCATCCCGGTGGCGCAGGGATCCCGCGTGTTTGCGAGTGCGTGTGCGTGCGAAGTTCTCCGGGTGAGTGTGCCAGCGCGCGCCTGGGGGTGTGCAAGGGTGTGAGCGTGCACACGTGGGCACGGGCGTGTGCGCCCGAGGGTGCCCGGCTGGATGTGTACACTCGAGTGTGTGCCGGCTCGCGTGCCCCTGCGTGAGTGTGCGCGCGCGAGCACACGTGTCTGTGTGCGCTCGCGTGCGCTACCGAGCGGGCCCTAGGTGGGAGCCCGAGATCCCGCCCCCTCCCCAGCCCCGGCGCCCCTCCCCGCCCCCCGCCGGCGGCGCCGGCTGCTTCCTCGCCTCCACCTCGCTCACCCCCTCCTCCCCTCACTTTCTCGGCTCTCCCTCCCTCTCGGCTCACACCGCCGGACTCCGCGCTCTCCTCGCCCGCCGCCCTGGGGATCGCCGGCCGCCGCCGCCAAGCCTGCGCCCGCCGTTCCCCCAGTGCCTGGGCACCTGTTGGAGGCCGACACAGGTGCAGGGGGCTGGGCAGGCCGGGGGCGTGAAGGTGCGGGGAAGCGTGCCAGCCTGTGTGCGCTACGGGGGAACCTGAGGTGGCATCTGAGGCTGGGGTCTTCCACCGTGGGCTGCGGTGAGCGCGCGCGGGGGAACCAGGCAGGCAGACAGGTCTTGGGGCTGAATGAAGGGACAGTGGGGAGTGGGAGCTTAGAGGGGTGGGTGATACCCTGACCAGACCAGCGCCTGCTGCAGAGGAGGACAGAGCCTCCTAGAAACAGAGGCGGGGCCCTGCAGGGCCCCTTAAGGGACCGGCAGGCTCAGGAGCAGATGGGAGCCCTGGAGGAGAGGAAGGAGCTGGCAAGATGGTACAGGGACAACCTAGAGGTGGCTGGGTGAGGACGGGGTGGTGCAGCCTCCATCTCTGAGGGGAGTGGGTTGGCAGCCCAGCCCCCGTGGAGCCGGCCTGGGGTCTGCAGGGCCCAGGCCTCCCGCCTGCCACCAGCTGGCACAGGCCACCCTCTCCTTTGACCTAGGAAGGGAGGCCAGTGAGGGCCCTGCAGACCCAGGAGGCTGTTGCCTGGCTCTCAGCCAGGACGGTTAGGTATGAGGAGTTGGCCCTGGGCTCACTGGCTCACACGGCCTCCCCCAGCCAGGGGTGCTGCATGAGGGGCCGCAGGGGCGACCGCATGACCATCAACATCCAGGAGCACATGGCCATCAACGTGTGCCCCGGGCCCATCCGGCCGATCCGCCAGATCTCTGACTACTTCCCCCGCCGGGGACCAGGACCTGAAGGCGGAGGGGGTGGTGGGGAGGCCCCCGCCCATCTGGCCCCCCTGGCTCTGGCCCCCCCTGCAGCCCTCCTTGGGGCCACCACGCCTGAGGATGGTGCAGAGGTGGACAGCTATGACTCGGATGATGGCAGTGAGTCTGGGGGCTTGGAGGCCCCACATGCTGGTGGGGATCTCCAGGCTTGCTGTGGAGGGTGGGGGAGATGAGCCCTGCTGGGTGTGCATGTAGGGGAGGAGGGCAGTGGGGGGTGGCGGGGACGGCCCGCACAGCTGCAGTTGGCGTGGAGATTACAGCTTCAGCAAGGCTCAATATTCAATATTTCTGCTGAGACACTCCACCACCCACACAGCCCCAGTTGCGGCTGAGCCAGGGACCCAGACGCACACATGCACGGGCCCACTCAGCCTCCTGCACACACACTCACAGGTGGGCAGAGAGGGAGACACACGCAGCCAGTGCCCGCCTGCCGGCCTCTCGCACACACCTGTCTCCAAACAGACCCACGCTGCCTTTCCTCTCTCTCCAGCCGCCCTGGGCACACTGGAGTTTGACCTTCTCTATGACCGGGCTTCTTGCACTCTGCACTGTAGCATCCTCAGGGCCAAGGTGGGCACTCCCTGCCTCCCAAGCCCAAGTGCGGCCCCCAGAGGGGTGGGTTTCCATCCCTCCCTCCCCAGGCCTGCTCCTTCCTCTCACCCCTGCACCCTCCTTCTGGGCTCCTCCAGGGTCCAGCTCTACAAGAGGGAGGGAGAGAGGTGCCGGGAGCCTCCAGCCCTCTCCCCTCCCCTCCGCTCCAGGGCCTCAAGCCCATGGATTTCAATGGCCTCGCAGACCCCTACGTCAAGCTGCACCTGCTGCCTGGAGCCTGTAAGGTAATAGCTTTGTCTCCCTCCCAGCCCATTGCCCATGTCTTCAGCTGCCCTGTGGCTGGAGGACAGGTATTGAGAACATTTCATCCCCACACCCCAGGCCAATAAGCTAAAAACGAAGACTCAGAGGAACACACTGAATCCTGTGTGGAATGAGGACCTGACGTACAGCGGGATCACAGATGAGGACATCACACACAAGGTTCTCAGGTGAGGGCCCCCTTCCCCTGCCACCCAGGATCCAGGTCCAGCAGCAGCTCGGGGACAGCTGTCATTGTTACCACTGGTTGACCTATATCCCATTAAGCCCCCACCTCTCTGATGCTCAAGAACCATCAATGGCTCCCTATCTCCTTTGGCAGCAGCCCAAAATATTTCCCTGCCATTCCCGCCCCCCAAATATCTCCTGCAGGAAGGGCATAGTGGCTCACACCTGTAATCCCAGCACTTTGGGAGGCCAAGGTGGGCCGATCACTTGAGGTCAGGAGTTGAGACTATCCTGGCCAACATGGTGAAACCTCGTTGCTACTAAAAATACAAAAGTTAGCTGGGCGTGGTGGCATGTGTCTAATCCCAGCTACTTGGGAGGCTGAGGCAGGAGGACTGCTTGAACCTGGGAGTGGAGGCTGCAGTGACCAGAGATCATACTAGTGCACTTCAGCCTAGGTGACAGAGCAAGACTCTGAAAAACAAAACAAAACAAAACAAAAAAAACAAGTATTTCCTGCCCCTCAAACAGAGGACTCCCTTCCAACTGGCCAGTTTCACAACTCCCGAACTTTTCCTGTTCTGCTTTTTATCTGGAAAGCTCCTCTCCGCTAGCCTAAATTCCACTCATCTGGGGCTCAGTCCAAGCTCTGCCCACTCTTGAAAGTGTTCCTGGGTCACTGAGACCCCTTCTGAGAACCCTGCAGCTTTGGTCTGCCCCTTCTGTGCTCTGAGTTCCCTTAAAATCTCTAAGGAGTGAAGTCTTCAGGGACAAGGAAGTTGCTCCGTCATCCCAGGAGATGGAGATGCAGGGAGACTATTCCCTCAAGTCAGGTGGCGGGCAGCGAAACCCAGGCTCCACAGACCTCTGCCTTTGTGCTTGGATCTGCAGCCGGGACCCTTCCCTGATGGTCCGGGCTGTGTGGCAGAGGCCAGCTTGGTGTCGGGTATGCGGGTGGAATGGAGCGGGAGGCCAGAGGCCGAAACCAGAATGAACCTCAAAATGACTGAGCGCTCCCCAGTGCCCAGCCTGGACTAAGCATTTTCACCTTTCTTTCTTTCCCTTGATTCTCTCCATTTTACAGATGGGAATCGAGGCATAGGGAGATTAAGTGACTTGCCCCAGGTCACATAGGTGGCTCAGAAGTGGCAGGGCTGGGATCTGCCTGCCCTCCATGCCACAGATGGCCGACGTGGCAGTGAGTCACAGCAGAGCAGGTGCTGCAGCAAGATGGGTGGCCGGAGAACAGTCATTTCTTAGTCGCTGGGCTCATGAATCCCTGCGGGGCTGGCTGTGTGCTACATGCAGGAAAAGGATGGGGGTCCTGAGGAAGCATGGGATCCTCGTCCGGCTGCCCAAGGCTCCAAGGCCCTTCTAGCTCTCATGGCCTGTGTCTGTGGCCACATCTACCTTGGCGTTCGGCTGCTGCCCCCAGGCCCTGAATGGAGGCAGTGAGCGGTGCTCCAAGATTTCTGAGGGCTTCCCGCAGAGGCCGAGCAGCTCCTGAGGACCAGGGACAGCTGGGTGGCTGCTGAGGGAGGGACAGAGAACCAGGCAAATCGCTTGTCCTTCTCAAGCGCCAGCCCGTCTTCCAGATGAGATGGAGTGTTTAGGGCAGAGCTGTGCTGCTCCGAGGCCCTTCCTCCAGGCTGGAAAGGGGCTCAAGTACCCCCAGGGCCTTGACACTGCAGTTCCCCCCCAGGATTGCCGTGTGTGACGAGGACAAGCTGAGCCACAATGAGTTTATTGGGGAGATTCGCGTGCCACTCCGCCGCCTCAAGCCTTCGCAGAAGAAGCATTTTAACATCTGCCTCGAACGCCAGGTCCCGGTCTGTGTGGGGAGCGGGCTGCAGGGGTGCCGGAGGACGGGGTCCTGCAGGGGTGCCAGGAGGGAGGCCAGTGTTCCAGAACCTTCTCTTTGCCCCCTCAGCTGGCGTCCCCCTCTTCTATGTCGGCAGCTCTGAGGGGCATCTCCTGTTACCTGAAGGAGGTGAGGCATCTCACGGGGACAGGGATGCATGTGGGTGGAAGGCGCTGGGGGCCCAGGCTGACCCTGCGTCTGTGCCCTGCAGCTGGAGCAGGCAGAGCAGGGGCCAGGGCTGCTGGAGGAGCGTGGCCGTATCCTGCTGAGTCTCAGCTACAGCTCGCAGCGCCGGGGACTGCTGGTAGGCATCTTGCGCTGTGCCCACCTGGCTGCCATGGACGTCAACGGTTACTCGGACCCCTACGTCAAGACGTGAGCCCTTGTGCTAACCCTCTCTTCCCCAGGGAGCCTGCCCCTGCCCAAATAGGGTATGGCCTGTCTCTGACCCCTCGGTTCCTCTCCCTCCAACACACACCCAGGTACCTGAGGCCCGACGTGGACAAGAAATCCAAGCATAAGACGTGTGTGAAGAAGAAGACTCTCAACCCAGAATTTAACGAGGTACCCAGGTGGGACTGGACGCAGAGGCAGGCCAGGGAGGGGGTGGGGGCTGAGGAGTCAGCTCAAGAATGGGTGACTGGCCTTGTCCCCAGGAGTTTTTCTACGAGATAGAGCTCTCCACTCTGGCCACCAAGACCCTGGAAGTCACCGTCTGGGACTATGACATTGGCAAATCCAATGACTTCATCGGTGAGGAGGAGCTGGCTGTGAGTTCCGGGGGAGGGTGCGGGGCAGGGAGGTGGCCCTGACTCTGCCATTTGCTCCCCCAGGTGGCGTGTCCCTTGGGCCAGGTGCCCGAGGCGAGGCCCGTAAGCATTGGAGCGACTGCCTGCAGCAGCCGGATGCAGCCCTGGAGCGCTGGCACACTCTGACCAGCGAGCTGCCCCCTGCGGCCGGTGCTCTGTCCTCAGCCTGAGTGGACAGCAGTGCCCTGCACAGGCCCATCGGGCCAGGCCCAGTACCCAACCTTCGCACGAGTGTGTTGCACGTTTACATGGGGTGGGCTGCCCCCGGGGTGGGCTGCCCCCACCCTGCACTACCTGTCTTATTTTTGTGAGTCTCAGTGACCTGGGTCTGTCTGCTCGTGAGGGGCTGTGGAGTTCTATATTCACATATGCAAACCTCCTGCCTGACTCGCTAGTCCCTGCAAATATGCAAACCCCCCATCCTCTCTGCATACCCAGCCCCAGGCCCTTGAGCTCCTCACTCCTGCCTCTCCACGCTGCCCCGTCCCTCTCCCCCAACAGGGAGGAGGTCGGATTAGGGGAGGTTCAGAGGAGGAGAATGTCTCAAAAAAAA
Organism: Cheracebus regulus; assembly: GCA_963574635.1. NCBI lineage: Eukaryota > Metazoa > Chordata > Mammalia > Primates > Pitheciidae > Cheracebus > Cheracebus regulus. The sequence continues at coordinate 49,874 of CAUYQU010090030.1, read as the reverse complement.
AAAAAAGAAAAGAAAGAAAGAAACGGACAAAAAAAAAAAAACAACCCAGAGCCACTCCTTTAATACAGAAACTTCATTAAAAAACCTAGCCCAGTACAGCTGCCCTTTTAAAGGGGTGGCGATTGCAGGGTCTCTGCCTCTCCAGCAGGTGGCAGATGCTCCCAGCCACTCGTTTAACTGTCCCCTGGATGGGGCCAGAGTTTGAAGGCAGGGCCCCTGCCACCCTCCTGGGGGACACCCGTGCATGTTTACGCCTTTTCTGGTTGTGTCAGTAGCCGGAGCATGGCAGCTGGGCATCAATAAACACCTCCGGGAAGCTGGGCTTGTGTGTGCCGCACAGGGAGGTGCCGGGTGGGGCTGCAGTGGGCGTGGTGCAATGTTGCAGTCACTCCGGGATGTCGATCACCAGGTCATCGTCCCCATCTAGGGCATCGTCCCCGCTACCTGCGTCGCTGAACATCTGCCGAGGGACTGTGCTCAGGATCGTGGGGGGGGGCATCTTGGGGGGCGGGAGGGGGGTCAGGGCTGTCCCGACCCCGGCCCCAGAACCCCGGCCAGGGAAGGTCAGCGGCCCTCCCACAGGGCAGTCAGGGGGTCCCACCGCCATCTGCAGCAGGGGGAAGAAACACAGAGGGGCCAGTCAGGGAGGCACTGGGGACTCAGGGGACCATGCCCTGTCCCCCAGGGCAGCTCTGGGGAGAGGGAAGAGGCCCTGGGCACAGTCGGGCTAGCCAATGCTGCACTCAGGGCCTGCCCACCCTCAGCCCCTTGTAAGCCTCAAACCAGCAAGTGCCTGGGGGTGGTGATGGACATGAGATGAGGGGATGGGGGTGTCTCACAGGAAACCTGCCCTCTCTAGGGAGGCGCCTGGGCTGCCCTGAGGCCGGTTAAGCCAGAGGCAGAGTCGGCCTGGAGTGCCTGCCTGCCTGCTGCTGGGTCCCAAAGGTGCCACCTGCCGCCACTGGCTTCCTCTCCCTCCTCCTCTTCTCCCTCTTCTGCGGGACTCACTGGTTCAGTGGAGGGTATCATAAGCTGTCTGAGCCTGGAGCCCTGGCAGCTTCTCTGCCCCCCAGAAGCTTCTATCATGTCTTGGATGGGCCCCTCCTCGGGATCCCCTCCTCTCGGCTCACCTGGGCTGCGGTCCCAGCCTCCTAACTGGACTCCCTGCCTGCAGCCTCTCCCAGATCCAGCTCCTCCGCACTGCAGCCAGAGCACGCACTCTAAAACACAGACCTGAGCGCGTCACCGCGCCACTCGGGGCCTCAGGACGGGAGTGCCGCCTGCCAGATGACAGGTGGCCCCTCCACTTGGGCATCCTGCTCTATTTGTCAGAAGTCCTTTGTCCTCTGAGGCTGGAATGTGACCTGCCCAACTCTCCAGCCCCCCACTGCCAGGTCCTCATAGACCCTCCCCAGAGAGCTCTGTGGGTCTCCTCTGCAGTCCCCATGCGTTGTCTGTGGGCACAAACCGGGCACCTGCTGTATGCCAGGTGGTTTCTGTTAATGTCTTCCCAGCTTCAGCATGCTGGGGAGCGGGAAGAGGTCAGGTGCCAGCAGAGAAGGCTGAGCCTGGCGTGGACACGGAGGTGCTGAGGCACAGTCCTGCTGAGTCCTGAGGGGCAGTGTCCAGTCTGGCCCTGGGCTAGGTGCTGGGTGGGCTGGCAGGAAATGCCATGCGTGGTCTCCAGTGGCCCTTCTGAGTGTCACATTTTGGCTCTGTGGCCTCTTCTTTGCTTCCCCAGGAGCCCCCACCCTCACCTCTGCTCCTGGGGTGGCATGAGAGCCAGGGTGGGTCAGGCTTCAGCATATAGGAGGCTGGCAGGACGGACAACAGATAGGGGCCCAGCTCTGAACAGCAACCCCTCGTCCTGTCCCAGGCCCCTCATGCACACACAGGAACAGGCATGCGTGCTCGACTGGAAAGGCTGCTGCACGAGGACCGTCCCCTCCTCTGCCCGCCACCTCTCCTGCCCCGCTGTGCACAGCACACCCCACCCTGGCCTGGACTTCCTCAGTGGCGTCCTCAGCCTGACTGGCAGCAGCTCACAATTCTCTGTGGCTTACTAAGGGCCAAGCATGGGGCCAGCGCTTTTCATCCCTTCAATCACTTTCTCTGCACAATGACACTAGTGAACGGAGAAGAGAGCTGTGGCTCCAAGCGTGAAATGACACGCCAAGGTCACACGGTGAGTACTGGAAGAGCTGGGACTCAAACCCGGCCAAGTCCGACTTAGACCGGACAGAACCAACCTGCTTCTGTCTTCACAGCTGTCCCTCCTCTGCTTTAACTCCCTTCCTTCCATCTCCTCACACCAAGTCTCCCAGATCCTTCAGGGACCCCCACTCCCCTGACAGTCACAGGCAAACTCCCATTTCAGATGGGCATCTAGGCCTTATGACCCCGCCCCACCCCGTTCTTCCTGCTAATGTTGTGTCTCTTACCACTCCTGCTCCGGCCCAGGCAGCACTTTCACTGTGGCCCTGTCTCCCTTCCCACCATGGCCTCAGCCGGGAATATCCAAATCCACTCACCCGGGGCTCACACGTTCTCCTCGCTAAGGCCTTTCCTGGCTTCTCCTTGCCTCCCTGCACAGCCGTGGACCTGAGCTGCCCTCCCAAACCTTCTCTCCAGAACGTCCAGAACTTTGCTCTAGGACGAGACTCCACTTTAGGACTCAACGCCCAGCCAGAAAGCCTCAAAGTGCCCCCCTATGCCATGCCACCCCCACCCTGCCTGCCACCCCCCTGCTAAGAACCAAGACCAGTACTGTCACCTCTGCTTCTCAGGCTCAAGAGGTGAAGTCTCACAGGGCCAAGGTCACACAGAGAAAAGGGTAGAGTTGGGATTCGAGCTCCAGATCCTGCACTCCAGACCACCGCAAATGCGGCCTCTCATTCTGCTTCTGACTCCAGAACCCTGAGAGCTTCCCAGCTGGTCCCCACTCAGCTCAGCCCCTCAGCTCATCCCCATGTCTCCTAAGGCTTGCATCTACTGCCAGCCTGGCAGCTTCCAAACGCGCAGCCCCTCAAGGGCCGCTGTCTAGCTGCCTTCCAGATGGCAACTGATGCGTCTGTGGCCAGACTCAGCTTCCCTCCAAGCCTGTGCTCCCACAGCCCTCCTATCTTGAGGGAGGGTGACTCCACTCATGCTCAGGCTACAGCCCTGCAGGCATCCTGGCCCCTCTCCCGCACAGCCCACACGGGGTCCTCCAGGAACTACTGAGGCTCATTTTCTGAAATGGGTCTGCAGCCCCCTCTGGACCCTCTGCCTGGTTTACCGAGGTGGCCTCCTCACTCCCATACCGACTCGCCCCACCACTCATCCAGTCTGTTCTACGACCACTGGTGTCTGAAATTTAGTTAAGATGCAATGAGATCAGACTCCCCTCCATGGCTGCATCCTGCGCCACGCCAGGGAACTGCCCTCTCCAAGGCTTCATTCACAGTGAAGCCTGCTCAGTGGCACCTCAGGAGCTCCTGCCTCTGACCTGTTCCAAGACCCACGTCCCTGCTGACTTTCCTCCCTGACACAGACTCCTTCCAGATCCTGCAACAAGCCCAGCTCGAACCCTCCCAGGGTCTCTGTCCGACCAAAACACGGCCCAGGAGCGACATGGCTTGCTGTCATTTCCTGTGTCTCTGATCAAAGAACATCCCAGACTGCTGGGCCCAAAGTGTCAGCTTTGTGCCCGGGAGTCCCCACGCTTTGCGCTTCACTCTGTTCTTCTCCACAGGTACCTATTTTTCTGGTATGTTTTCTGCCTATCTTGCTAGAACGTGAGCTCCATGAGGGCAAGGACTGGTCAGCTTTGTTCGCTGCCACATATCTGCCGCAGCCGGGACAGTGCCTGGCCCATGGGAGGCACTCCAGGAGCGCTTGTTGGTCACATCAAGTGGGACCACTCGCCCTACAGGTGCCAAGTCTAGGAGGCCTAGAGGGTAGCAGAGACCTGCTCAAGGCCACATGGTTTCTAACGGGCAGTCTTGACTTGATTCTAGATCCCATAATCCTGCCCCGGTCTGGGGCTGCCGGGCATCACAGAACATGCCCACCTGGGAAAATGAGCCTGGCCCCGCTACGCTGCAGCCGTGAAAAGGCAGACCCCTGGCGTCAGCACGTGGGGTCCCCCAAGGCTGGTTCTGCCCTGATTTGTCTCCACACAGGCCTGTGAGCCAGGACTCCTCTGGTCCACTCCTCAGTGCAGTGATGGCTGGGTCCCCTGTAGCCCCAAATCAACCGTTCAGGGTTCTCTGACAGGCCCCCGACTTGAGCCTCCCTCAGGTGGCTGTCCTCCTGCCGTCCTGCCCCTCCCTAGCACCCCCACGTCAGGGTACCTTGAGTTTCCGGGGCAGGCGGGGCCGTTTCTCCCGCTTGGGCCTCAGGGGGCTGGGCTCAGGCAGCTGCAGGGCCAGGCAGTCAGAAGGGAATGGGGGGTAGCGGGGGGAGGCCAGCTGTGGGCGGGAGTAGAGATGGAGATGGGAGGTGGAGTGGATGGGGTGAGGGTGGGGGGAAGAAATGCAAACAAAAGGAGGATGGAAAAACAAAAGAGATGGTGATGAGTGCGGCTCCAGGGGCTCCCGAGCACAGAAGCGGGGTCAGCAGCAGGACGCTGTCCTGGGCTCTGCTCTCCTCAGTCACGCCTGGCCCCATTCCTACACCAGAGAGAAGGGGGCAGCCCCCACTCACACCCTCCACGGGACACTTTGCTGGCCACACCCAGACAGATGACCCCAGAGTTGGGCTGGCCTTGCCACGAGGTCCAGTCCTTCTGCCCAAATGACACCACCTTACTCCCAGGCATTTTAGTTCGACACTTCCCACCCCTGACCCCAACTCACCGAACTCAGGTATGGGGAGGGGACCCCGGAGGCCTGAAGGGGAAACCCTGTTGAAGGAGGCAGGGAGAGGCTGGAGGGAGAGGGGGCCCCCCCCAGCGGAGGGCTTCTCTTCCTGGAGAAAGGACAGGAGGGGTCAGAGGTGGCTAGGAGGCCAGGCAGTCCACCTGACCCTCCCCAGCGAGAGGAATGCATCTTCTTCTCACCTCTTAGGGGCTGGAGTGTCAGACAACTTGGGTGTCCCCTCTGTCTCGCTGTTATCTGAAGATGCAGTGGCATCTGAGTCTGTGATAGCAACAGCTGGTCATTAGGGGTGGGGGAATCCCAGTCCATCCCAGAAGGGTATAACCTCCCCTACACTACAGAAGGGCGCCAGAGGACCAAGCGCGAGGCTCACGTCTGGAATTCCAGCACTCTGTGAGAGGCCACGGTGGGCAGACTGCTTGAGGCCAGGAGTTCAAGAGGAGCCTGGACAACCTAGCAAGACCTCATCTCTACTAAAAACAAAGACAATTCTATAAGCATGGTGGTGTGTGCCTATAGTCCCAGCTACTCAGTAGGCTGAAGCAGGAGAATTGCTTGGAGATCAAGGCTGCAGTGAGCCATGATCATAACACTGTACACCAGCCTGGAAGACAGAGCAAGACCCTGTTTCAAAAAAACCAAACAAACCAAAAACCCAACAGAAGGGCCCCTGGGGGAATCTGACTCACCAGCTGGTGGGCATGTCCATGCACACACCCACCCATGCTGTCCCAGGGAGGCCCACAGCCTCCCCAGCCTCCTTCCCGCTCTCATTCCTCCGTAACACACGTGCCTGCATTGCATGGCCAGGGTGCCAGCTTCCTTCCCACTTACGACCTCTCCTCGTCATCAGACCATCCAAGGAGGATGGGAAGGGCAGTACCTCCACTTGTCACATGAGGTCACCAAGGCTCAGAAAGTAAGGTGTAATGCTGCGACTCCAACCCAGGTCTGTGACTCCTTGGCTATTTGATGCAACTCATTCCTTGCCTCTGAGCAGAGCCGTCTTCAGCTCCTGCCTCAGCTCCATTCTTCATAACCAGGGTCCTGGTCACCTACCCCTCATCCTCCCCTTCGTCTACTGCTCCCCCCACCAACTGCCACAGGTCAGGCCACCAGCATGTCAAAATCACCTGCTGAGTAGTCTCACCTCAGCCTGTCACCCACAGTCCAACTCCAACTCCAGAGTGACCTAAAACCGACCTGGTCACATCCTTCTTGATGATATCCCCCACTAACTGGATGAATTCTCAGTGTTTCTTAATCTGGCTTCAACATATCTTTCTGGTCAATGAACATAACTGTATTCTTCTCACCACAACCTCCGCCTCCCAGGTTCAAGTGATTCTCCTGCCTCAGCCTCCCAAGTAGCCGGGACTACAGGCACTCGCCACCATGCCCAGCTAATCTTTCTATTTTTAGTAGATACGGGGTTTCACCATATTGGCCAGGCTGGTCTCGAACTCCTAACTTTATGATCCACCTGCCTCCACCTCCCAAAGTGCTGGGATTACAGGCGTGAGCCACCACACCCGGCCCATAACTGTACTCTTTATAGCACACTGACCTATTTCCTCAAAAAAGAAATGTATTTCCTAGTTCAGTGCCTCTGCCTAGAAGGGCCATCTTTCACTGAACAAACGGCTGCTACACATAGAAGCTGTTGCCAATGCCTCTGCTCAGATAGACCCTTTAAGGAGCAGATTAAATGCCACCTCCTCTTAGAAGTCTTCTAGAATCCCTCAAGCCCAATTAACTGCAGGCTCTCCTGGAACCCTCTACTCTCACTTGTCATGGCTATCCCCACACTGTGCTGAAGAGCATCATTTGTGTCTCCCTGACCAGGCTGTGGGCTTCCATGACCCACATGGAGTGGGGCCCACGTTGCTGGCTCTTTCTTCTCAGATTCGACCCACTCTGGCCATGAACATGCTGGGTTCTCTCCTACGAGGCAGAAGCCCTGAAATCCTCTCAGGATGTTAACTGGAAGCCCTTAGGGAAGGGAGAGGCAGGGGATGAGAGGCTACAGTAAGAGCCAAACCTCCTACTATGATCAACCTGAGTGGGCCCCTACCTATTTCCCTAATCTCATCTTCAGTACTCCCAAAGCAAGCGAATGGGTATCATGTGTTCCAACAATACACTATGTCCCAAAACATGGCTGGCAGCTACATGCTGATCCCTGCCTCAGACCAATGTTTAAAGGCACCGTGGAGAGGCGATTCTACATGACGTGGCCTATGAGGGTCCCACCCAGGAACAGGCCCACAAATGCCCAGCTCAGGGCTTTTCCAAACTGTGGGTCTCAATCCATTAGTGGAGGTCATGAAATCAATGTATTGGTTTGCAACCAGCATTAAAAGAAGGGAAAAAAAACAGTCTAAAAAGTATCTGGTTCAGGTGAAGTCTTCTTAAGGCAAAAAAAAAAAAAAAAGTATCCAGATGAACTGGTACAGTGATCTTAAGAACGTTTTGGCTGGGTGCGGTGGCTCACTCCTGTAATCATTAGCACTGTGGGAGGCTGAGGCAGGTGGATCACAAGGTCAGAAGTTTGAAACCAGCCTGGCCAACATGGTGAAACCCCATCTCTACTAAAAATACAAAAATTAGCTAGGCATGCTGGCAGGCACCTATAATCCCAGCTGCTTGGGAGGCTGAGGCAGGACAATCGCTTGAACCCAGGAGATAGAGGTTGCAGTGAGCCAAGATCATGCCACTGCACTCCAGCTTGGGCGATAAGAGCGAGACTGCATCTCAAAAAAAAAAAAAGAGTTTCGTTAAACTTTGTTTTGTAGATATGTATATTGAGCCCTGGTCAGGATGTAAAATATAGTGAAATGTAGACCATACTCAAATAAAGGGAGGAAAACAGTGTTCTCTTTTTCATCCCTCTGCTCTTCAACCAAGCCCAGCCCAGGGCACCTGAATGTATTATTCCTCCAGGACAGCTCTAGCTTACTTCTTCACAAGGTTGGTTTCTTTATTTTTTTTGAAACAGTCTTGCCCTGTCTCCCAGGCTGGAGCACACTGGCACAATCACGGCTCACTGCAGCCTCAATCTTTCAGGCAAGGGATCCTCCTGGTTCTGCCTCCCAAGTAGCTGGGACCACATGTGTGCACCACTATGTATGGCTAATTTTTTTTTTTCAATTGACATGGGGGTTTCACTAGGTTGCCCAGGCTGGAAGGCTGGTTTCTTATCTGGTCCCAACTCAAGAAAAGCCTTTCTTGAGTACTCTATTCAGATGGTGACTGCTGTCTGCTTGTGCAGTCTGCAAGCTAAGAATGGCTGTTTAACTTTTAAATGGTTGAAAAAAAAAAAAAAAGAAAAATTTTTCATGTGAAAATAATATGAAATTCAAATTTCATTGGTTATAAAGTTGTATAGAAATACAGCCATACTCATTTATTTGAATATGCGCTGCGGCTGCTTTATACTACAAGGGCAGAGTTCAGTAGGTGCTTCAAAAATTGTATGTTGCAGAAAGCTTATTTACCATCTGGCCCTTTGCAGAAACAGTTTGTTAAGGCTTGTTCTACTATAATCATTACCACATAATTCTGTTATCATTACTTTCTAGTTCTTACTATGACCTAAAATTCTAGTCTATTTCTTCACATACTTACAACTAGAATATAAATTACAAGAGATCAAGGGATTTGTCTATCTCTGCCCCTCCAGTATCCCCTGTGCAAAGCACAGTGCCTGAAACACAAATAGGTGCTCAGGAGGTGGAAGGCAGGCAACTAGGCTTAAGATCCACTGGGGGCTCCATCAGCCGCCACTGCCTAAAAGGTGAGGGCCCAGGAAGCTTGCTAAGTGCCAGGAACCATACCCTCTACCAAATTTTCAAGAACTCGCTCACCTGAAGAGTCTTCGTCCACGTTCTCATATTGCAGAAGTCGGTCTAGGAGGAAACTGAGGGGAGGGCAGAAGAGGGGAGATGGACAGTGATTTCCCAGCGCAGCAATGTCCTCCTGGGCCCGTCCCTCCCAGCTGGCCCATGGGATCCTTGAGAGTCCATGCACTTGTGGCCCTACTCGGAGATGGGGTCCGAATGTAGATCACTAGGAACCACATCGCCCTCCGCCCCTGCAACGTGCTTACCTCTTGTCCCGGGACACCTTCAGTAATTTCCTCTGCGCTTTCCTCAGCTCTTCCTGGAAGCACTCGTGCTCCTGTATCACGGGCAAGGGGGGCGCTGGGCCAACGGTCATCCGTGAAGGACCCTGGAACCCGGCGGCCACGCGCCCCACCCGCTTTACACCTGAGTAAACTGAGATCTTGTCCACGTCAGGCCTCACCCCCTACAGCCTTCCCGCGGCAGCACTCACGTAGATGAGGAACTTGAGCTTCCGCTTCAGATTCCTGTATTTCTTTTTGTAGTCCACTTCGCCGTCCACCGGCCCGTTCATGACCAGCCCGGGAGCGGCACCCAGCTTCTGCAGTCCCGCTACCAAAAGCCGGCGCTGCCCCGCCGCTCACGCCTACACTTCCGGAGACTCTGTAAGGCTGTGCGCCGGAACTACAACTCCCAGCGTACCCCGCGGCCAGGCGGAGTTACCGCACGGGCCGCCCTCCCGGGGGGGGTATACTGGGAAAGGAGCGCGGCGGCGAGTGGCTGCGCTGCGGATGGCGTAGCAGCGACGCGGTGACGCCACAAAGATGGCGGACGGTGGAAGGCGCTGTTCCTTACTCTAATGTGCTTAGATACTTGAAGCCACAAAAAGATTTCCCCCCGAGGTTCCTCGTCTCCTGGCGAGGAGGCCTTTTTTCTTCTGCCTTGCAAAATAGCAGCGGTCTAGCTGGTGCCCATGACCAGGAAGGAAGGCAGTGTCGCGGGCTAATTACACCCAAAGGGTGCCGGCGTCGAATCGGTTTCTAACGAGAAACGATTCGTTACAAGAAAGGGTAGGAGCCGCGAGACCCTCTAACTGCCCAGGGAAAACAAATCCTGTCCAGCAAAGTTCTTGGCTCAAGCGGTCAGCGGCCGAGGCCCAACGGTCCCTCGCCCCACGGTGCCTCAGCACAGCGCGTGCGCGAGCCGCTGTCAAACGCGCTGACGTAGGCCGCGAAGAAAAAAAGGCGGGAGCCGCCAATCCCGGATGGAGCAAAATGGCGCGGGAGAAGGAGATGCAGGAGTTCACCCGTAGCTTCTTCCGAGGCCGCCCGGACCTCAGGTGCTCAGGGGGTTGGAGGTGGGGTTGGAAAGGGCACGGGTGGGACGGGGACTCAGTCCTGACATCCTGTCCTCGCAGCACGCTCACGCACTCCATTGTGCGGCGGAGGTACTTGTCCCACTCGGGCCGCGACCACCTGGAGCCCGAGGAGAAGCAGGCACTGAAGCAGCTGGTGGAGGAGGAGCTGCTGAAGATGCAGGTGTGGGCCGGAGCCTGGGCCGCGGGAGGTGGAGGCAGAGGCGGGGCTTGCTGCCGAGGGGGAGGGGCCTGACGGGGCGCGGTGAGCGCAGCCTTGGTGCATAGTTCGCCCTCTTGGTGCACACTCAGGTGGATGAAGCTTCTTCCAGGGAAGACAAACTGGACCTTACCAAGAAAGGCAAGAGGCCTCCCACCCCTTGTAGCGACCCGGAGAGAAAAAGGTTCCGCTTCAATTCAGAGTCGGGTTAGTGCTTCTTCCCTGCTATGGGGTCCTTCTACATCGTTAATGTTTCACTCAAGAAGCATTCACTGCGCATCTGTTATGTCCCCAGGCGTTAGATGAATGAACGAGGCCAATGAGTCAGGAACCGGGACAGGGAGGACAGATAGCTGTTTCCTGCTGCCCCTCCCTCTGGCAGGGCAGCCTTCGAGACAACCTATCCGATGTGAAGGGAGAAGGGACAGGAGGAGCCTGTCTCAACTTTCTCTGCTTTCCATATTCCAGAGTCCAGCTCTGAAGCTTCCAGCCCAGACTACTTTGGACCCCCAGCAAAGAATGGGGTGGCAGCAGAAGTCAGCCCAGCCAAGGAGGAGAATCCAAGGCGAGCCTCAAAGAAGGCAGTTGAGGAGAGCAGTGATGAGGAACGGTGGAGAGACCTGCCTGCACAGAGAGGAGGAGAGGAAAGCAGTGAGGAGGAGGAAAAGGGAGACAAGGGAAAGACTACGAAGAAACCTGTGGCAAAGAAGCAGGCACCAGGCAAGGCCTCAGTCAGTAGAAAGCAGGCCAGGGAAGAAAGTGAGGAGATCAACGAAGAACCCGTTCAGAGGACAGCAAAGAAGGTGGAGCGAAATAAAGGAGCTAAAAGCCTGAAGGAAAAGGAACAGAAGAGTGAAGAGGAGGGGGAGATCCTAGCCAAGAAGAAAGAGCATAGAGAGGAGGAAGCGGGGGAGGAAGAGAAAGAAGGGGAGGAGGAAGAGGAGAAAGATTGGAAACCCAGAGCCAGGAGCAATGGCAGGAGGTCAGCTAGGGAGGAGAGGAGCTGTAAGCAGAAAAGTCAGGCAAGGATGCTCATGGGAGACCCGGACAGTGAGGAAGAGGAGAAAGAGGCAGCGTGCAGTGGGGATGACAGTGGGAAAGATGAAGAACCCCTAGTGCAGAGGAAGATTAAGGACAGGACCCAGCATAAGGGTGGGAAGGGGTTGAGTGGAAGCAGCGAGGACGAGGAAGACAGTGGGAAGGGAGAACCCACAGCTAAAGGCACTAGAAAGATGGCCAGACTGGGCAGCATCAGTGGTGAGGAGAGTGACTTGGAGAGGGAGGTGAGTGACAGCGAGGCAGGGGGAGGCCCCCAGGGGGAGAGGAAGAACCGCTCTTCCAAGAAGAGCACCAGGAAAGGCAGGACAAGAAGCTCATCTTCCTCCTCAGATGGAAGTCCAGAGGCCAAAGGAGGGAAGGTGAGGGTGTGGAGGGCTGGGAGGCCACCATTAGGGAAGAGGGAGACCCTGCCTCAGGCCCAGCAGGCTTGGCCTTCAGCTGCTGCTGTCTTTCCTTGCCAGGCTGGTTTAGGTCGCCGTGGAGAGGACCACCCAGCTGTGATGAGGCTGAAGCGCTATATTCGGGCCTGTGGTGCCCATCGAAACTACAAGAAGCTGCTGGGCTCCTGTCGCTCACACAAGGAGCGCCTGAGTGTCCTCCGAGCAGAACTGGAAGCTCTAGGCATGAAGGGTGAGGCCAGGCATGCCCTGGGGGCTGCAGGAGAGGGCCTTCCTGCTGGGGAGGAGAGGATCACCAGCTTCTTCTGCTCCAGGTAACCCTTCCTTGGAGAAGTGTCGAGCCCTGAAGGACCAGCGAGAAGAGGCCGCTGAGGTGGCCGCCTTGGATGTTGCCAACATCATCAGTGGCTCAGGTAAGAGGTTTCCTCTCACTGCCCAGGAGCAGATGGGTGAGGTTGGACATTCTCAGATATCTGATCTCTCATTTCCCCTTCCCTCTAGGCCGGCCACGCAGACGTACGGCCTGGAACCCTTTAGGAGAAGCAGCCCCCCCGGGGGAGCTATACCAACGGACCCTGGACTCAGAGGAAGAACGGCCCCGTCCTGCACCTCCAGACTGGTCACATATGCGTGGCATCATCAGCAGTGATGGCGAGAGTAACTGAGCTCCACCCCTCCCAGGAGGGACCCTTGACACAAGTACAAAGCATACATAGTACCGAGTCTGCTGAGCAGAAGCAGCTTTACTCAGAGAAGACTGCAGCCCGCAAGGACCTAAGCTGTTGGGGTGCTACTTCTCAGCTTCACCCTCTCCATTTAAGGTGTTTATTTTTTAAGACTCAATAAAATGAGTGTTTATAGATCCCTCATCAAATCTGGTCCCCCATTCTCACCTCCTGTATTTTGGGCCAGAAAAATTAGTAGCTACTGCCTCCACCCCCTCCCTTGGCCTGGTTGCCTTTAATTTCCACCAGGTTCCTGAAGTCCCTGCCTCCAGACCCTGTCATCCAGCAGCCACCAGGCTCTATTGGTGAAGGGTGTGTGGCTCCTGTCCTGCCAGCCTGCCCAGTGGCCCCTCTGCTTTTAGCCCAGTCTGATAACCTAATGCCCATTTTGGAGGGGAGTAGAATGACTTGAGGGCAGCTGGTGCTTAAGCCTTCCCCCTTCTGGAAACAGCCACTTTGTCCAGGGGCTGTTAGCCTCAAAGGGTTGGGGAAAAGTCTAGACATCCTGGGCCAGTCTGAGCCCTCCAGGCCTCTTGCTACAGGCCCAGCCTGTGCAGTCCTATCAGGTCTCCGCTGGACTCTTGGCTGCTGAGGCTTGCGGGAAGATGTAAGCATGGAGCTGCCCGGGGTCTGTGTAGGAGGCAAACTTTCTAAGAATCTTTGAAGCCAAAGCAAAGAAAACAGGAATTACAGGTCAAGGGGTTGAAGACCTTTGAGATCTGAGATCTGGTCACTCCTGAAGTCATTAAAATCACTGAAGTGTTTAGATACACACCCCAATAAATTATATTTTTTAAATACAAGCAGTACTATTCACCAGGCACTGAGCAGTCCTTCACGCACACCGTAGACAGAAGGGTAAGTCTTGAAGTCTGTTAGAATAACCAACAGTTTATTAAAAGCTAGCCTGGGGCTCTGTGCCAGGCCCACAGCTGAGAGGGACTCCTACGACTGCCCCCGGGCCCGGGAGCAGCCCCTTCCAAGGTCCTTCCCTTGTTCCCCCGCCCCAGCCCTGATCCCAATTAAAAAAAAAAAAAAAAAAAAAGATAAAGGACAAGACGGCACAGGACATCAGACAGCAACAGGAGAATGGGGAGACCCAGGTATCCTGACCCCAAGACCCCATCCTGATCCTTCTTGCCAGTAAGGCGGCCTCTCATTCTCCCCGCCTCAGGCCCCAGACCTGCTCTGCCCTACGGCAGGTCTGAGGACCCTACTGTGAGGGTAGTATAGTTCTCTGAATATAATGTATGTAGACCCACCCTTCCCCTCCCCCAGGGGACTAGATGAATATTTGACACGCACATCTCCCTCCTTTCTCAGGAGGTGGCGGAGGGAGACCCTGGCACCATGGTGGGGAGGCGGGGCTCCCGGGCAACCTTGGGGCACCTATGCCCAAGCTGGCCCTGGGCTGCTGGCCAGCCCCAAGAAGCTCATGAGATGAGGTCTGAGGGGAGCTGGAGCCAACATCCTGTCCCCTACCCTTGCATGGTCCTCCAGCTCAGTGCCCTCCAGGGTCAGGCTCCACCCACCCCTGCCCTGCCCATTTAGGAGGGGAGTAGAATGACTCCCTGCTCCTCCCCGCCGCACTTCAGGAATAGAAGTGGGAAGAACCATTGAGGATGTGGGAAGCGACACTGGTGCTGCGGCTCAGGGGCCCAGGCACTGCAGCAGCAGGAGGCCCCACGTTGTCACTGCCACTGCCCCCCGAGGCTGCCCGCCGCAGGGGCTGGGGGCTGTTTCTTAGCAGCAGCAGGGCTCCGCCTCGGGGTGTTCCGCTCTGTGTTGGGGGGCCCAGCCAGTTTGGGGGGCCTGGGGGAGCTAGCAGAGACGGCTGGCGCCAGGCTGGAGGGGGCATGCCTGGTGGAGGAGGGCCGTGGCTCCAGTGTGCCCCCGAACGGGGAACGGGACGGGAGGGCCAGGCAGGAGCAGGGGGTGGAGCGGGATAGCCCTGGGCAGCAGCCTCGGCTGGGATGCCCCCCAGAGCCATGCTGGAGAAGCCCAGCCTCATGCTTTCAGCATCAAAGGCCTCGATCTCACGAGCCTGCCGCTCCAGCAGACTCCTGATTCGCTCGGAGCGCCCTGTCTGCAGGGCCAGCAGCTCCTCTTCCACCTGGGGCACCCAGAACAAACGTTAGAGAGTCAGGGGCGGGGGGTGGGGGGTTGGGGGCGGGAGGGCGGGAGCCCACCCTCCATCCCGGGTCCTGGAGGCTGGGCCCCTTACCCGCTGTTCCAGCAGTGCCCGCCGCAGCGCGACCCTCTGCTCCAGCTCCCGCAGCTCCCTCTCGTGCTGGCTCTCTGTGCGGATCTTGATCTTGCTCTGGTAAGCGTTGAGCAGTTCCAGCTCCTGTTGAAGCTGCTGCCGAAGGGCCTGGAACTCTGCCTCCTGAGTCTCATCAAGCCGCAGCTGGAGGAGACACAGAACCAGATGTAGGGATCTCCTCCCCAACCCCCACTATCCTCCCCTGCCCCAGGTAGGCCTGGGCCCTAAGGTTTCAAGAAGCAGCAGTCTCAACATCTATCAGAATGGAAGATGGTCATACCCTGTGGCACAGCAATTACACTGCAGAATCTATCCCCCAGGTATACTTGCACATGTGTTCGAGGTGTTCACGGAGGCGTTGTGATAGCAAAATACTGGAAACAACCTAAATGTCCACCAATAAGGGATGGGTTAAATAAATTATGGTACAGCCATACCATGGAAAATTCTATGCTGTAAAAAAAATGAGACAGGTGTACTGACGGGAAGATATCCAAGAAGTATTAAGTGGAAAAAGGAAGTTAGAGAATAGTAAATGTGCAGTATGATTCCATCTTGTTTAAAATTCATGTAAGTTTTCAAAATGTGCACTGAAAAAACACAAAATATAGTTAATTATTAACAAGTTACCTGTGAGAAGTGGGACTGGGTGAGTTAACAGCCTTGGGTGGGGCATTTCCACTCTACCCTCTATGTACATTATTTTTTTAAAGTGGCCCATTCCAGTGTTAGGTATGGTCATTTTGTTAGAACAGCAACTTTCAAAATCCTCCAGAAGTCTGAGTAAATGGGCTTAAGGGCCACAAACTTTAATTTGCACCCTGTTTACCCATTAAACTAACTCAGGCCCAGGAAAAAATAATAGCCACTCTTTTCCTTCATGGTTCTTTGGAGAGTAGGCACATGGCTTTGTCAAGACCTTAAGAAAATACTAAGAGAAAGAATAAAACCATTGAGGAATACGAAATAATCAAAGCACTGTGGAGAACATTAACAGAGGAAGAGTATGTGTTTCCCAAGTAAAAAAGCCCTAGCTCTGTGCACGCCCCACACTGTCCACGAAAGGAGAGTACAGAGCCCAGCCTCTACTGCGCTCCCTCCCTGGGCCCCAGGCCTCACCGCCTGTGAGCTGAGCATCTCTGAGATGGACTGGTCATACTGCTCGGCCAAGATCGCCAGCTTGCGGGTCTGCTCTTCCTTGAGCCGCTTAAGGAGGCTCTTGTGCTGAGCTTTGGGTGTGGTCTCCAGCAAATGTGCTCGCAGAGCCTTGTACTGCCGAGTCTGGATCTTACACGTCTCCTGGAACTGCTTCTTGATCTGCAGCTCCTTGGACTATGCAGTGGACGGATCAAGGGGAGATGGGGGCAGGGGGAGGAGTAGGAAAAGGAGGAGGAGGAACAACCAGGGGAAACGGGGAGAAGAGAGAGAAGAGGAGAGGAGACAGAAGCAGAGACAGGGAGAGGGAGAGAAACAGAAAACATGTTAGACAGAGGGGGTGGGGAGAGCTGTATACAGACAGACATGGAGAGGTGGGATCGTGTTGAGAGAGAGATCAGGAAGGTCTCGATGGGCAAGAGATGCAAAGAAGACAAGTTTCCAAGAGCACGTGCACGGAGCTGGGTGGGATACCCACGAGAAAGAACATCAGAGTTACTGGACGGGAAACTGAGGATCTTGGAAGCTCTGACCAGGCAAAGAGGGAGAGATTGTGACCTAGAGACAGAAGCACGTGAGCAAATATGAGAACGTGCACAATAACAAGCAAGAAGAACCAGTCACACAAAACACCCATGAAGAAAGCAACACAACTAAGGACAGATACAGGAAGTCCCAAGTCCAGCACCTCAGGGAGGAAGGCAGGGAAGGAGGAGAAGCACCGAACTAAGAAAGGGGTAAGAAGGGGCTGCCCCATTTTGGGCCACAGAAAAGAAGGGGGCAAAGGAGGTGGCCAAAAAGGGCCTCACAAGTTCAACCGGCCAGGAGCTGCCATCCTGACCAGATCCGCATTCCAGCCTGGCCCCTCACACACTCACTCCCACTCCAGGGCCACACCCGATCCTGCTGCCACGGCCCCCATACTCCGCCTGGTTGACCCCAGCTCAGCACCCCCTACTATGGAGGGCTCCCAACCCACTAGGGTAATGCCTGATGCAGGAGAGCACTTTCGCTCCCAGCAGCCGGGAACCACGGAGGGAACGGGTTGGGAGAAAAGGCAGGGGATGAGGAGGCCAAGGGCCTGGAAACTAAGGGCTCTGGAAGGAACCCACAAACAGGGGCTCTGCAGGACGAAGAAGTTCGGTGAAGTTCTACAGGGGCTCAGGCCCCAGAGCCGGTGGCGGTCATGGTACAGTGAAGCTATGAAGGCAGAGAGCATGAGGCTGAGGAGAGGGGCTGAGATAACGGAGGTGGGGTGAAGAGGTCATGGAGACGGGCCGAGGGTCAGCCTGGGGGCATACCGGGGAGGCTAGGCGGCAGGACAAAGCAGACAGAGGCAGCCTGGGCCAAAGGCACAGTTCCGCTCAGATATTTTATTTGTGTTTGTCTTTTTCGTTTTTTGGCGGGGGGGAAGGGGACAGGTTGGAAGGGAGACAGAAAAACAAAATCAAAGAAGAGAAAAAAAACATGACTCTTCCCACCCTCCGCCACCCCTGGCCCCAGGCCTGAGTCAATGAGGGTGAGGATGAGCACACATAGCGGGAGAACAGCAATAACTTAGGGGAGGAGTGCCAGGAGAGCACAGAGTGACTGCTGGACTCCACGGCGGAGGCTGCCTGTCTAGAGGTCCGAAGGGCTGGGCCTGGGGTGAGGGAGCAAACTGAGGAAGGTAGGTGAAAGGAGAGGACTGGGGACTGGAGAAACTTCACTGATCGTGGGAAATAAAGTGCTCAATGCTCTAGATTTGGGCTGGAGTCAGCTACCTCCAGGGAGGCAAGGCCCGGGACTGGCGGGTGCGGGATCTCCGCCCGGTGAGAGTCCCTGAAAGCGGCTGGCAGGAGGCAGGGGGCCCTAGCCGGCGCTGGCTGCGTGGTAGTAGCCGGGGGATTCGGGTGGGCCGTTCACCCCGAAGCAGGCCCCAGCTGGCCAGCGTGTGGATGGCCCACAGAGGCAGGTGGGTTGCTAGACCTTGGCTGGCCCGTGCCAGACGCCAGTTCCAGCCCTTACACAGGGCCCAGACCCTTGCCAACAGGGCTAATGGGTGTTGGGCAGTGCGGTGATTACGCCGCCGGGGCCCAGGGATAGGCAGGCGGCTGCGAAAGCCATCCTTGTTGGTTTTGGGGTAGAGTGCAAACAGACCCCGGTCCCCTACAGCCCCACAGCCCTGTAGGGCCCGGAAGGCCATGGGTGACAGGCGCAGCAGAACCCGCAACCAGAGTCGAGATATGCCCCGGCGCACCCGGGGTCCCTGCTGCCGCACCCACCTGCCCCCCGCTGCTACGGCCACTAGAGGTAGAGCCAGGCCTGGCCAAGCTAGAAGCCAGGCAGCTCCAAGGCCCAGGGGTACACCCATGAGGCCTCGGCGCCAGCTCAGGCCCAGGACAACCCCCAGTGCGGTCCCCTGGGCCAGGAGTAGGAAAAGACTTGGGGGCAGGTGCAGAGCTGTACAAAGGAGCAGGTAGGAGGCCCCCAGGCCCACCAGCCCTACCTCAAGGGCCAGCAGCGCTGCCTGCAGGCCACCTCCACCCTGGGCTGCTAGCAATGGGAGCAGCAGCAGCAGCAGGAGGGGTAGGAGGCCGGAGGAGGACCCCACTGCAAAGGAGAGCCCAGCCAGAAGGCCATGGGACAGGAGTCCAGGGAGCTGGCTGGCAGGGCCGGGCCTCAGGTGTGTTGGAGGGGGTTCAGGAGGGATATCTGGGGAAGGACAACCGTCTCCAGGATCCCTAGGGGTCCCAATCGGAGCCCCCTCTTCCTCTTCTTCCTCCTCCTCAGGGACTGGAGTCAGTGCTGGACCCTGGACCCAGCCAAGCTCAAACTCCTCATCCAGACTCCCATCCTCCTTCCCCCACGAGCTCCACGTCCCAGCCGCCTCCTGGCCAACAATGCTCCTCTCCTGGGGTGCCAGGGAGGGCACCCTAAGCTCCTCTATCTCCTCCTCAGGAAGACCCCAAACTTCCTCATCAGCCAGTCTCCCACGTTTTTGTGGACTGGAACTAGGGGCTCCTGATTCTTCCCCCAAAATCCTCTGCTGCTGAGGCTCCAAAGGGGCCCCTTCCTTTCCCAGAATCCTCTCTGCAACTGCTTCCTCCTCCTCGCCCAGCATTCTTTGGTCCAGGACTGCCTCCTGGCCAGGTGAGCAGGGCTGCTCTTCTATAGGGGTGCCTGTGCTGGGTGGGCCCAGAGCCCCAAGAATGGGGAGCGAGAGGCCCGGGGGGCGCTGGCCTGCACGTACTTTGAGGCTCTTGGGCTGCTGGCGAACCTGGGCCGCGTGCTTCTGCCGTAACTCTTGCTCACGCCGCTTGTTGTACTCCAGCTGGTTGCCCAGCTCTGTCTGGTGCTGCAGGCGGGTGAGCTCAGCCCGCGTGCGCTGCACAGCCTGGAGCTGCCGCAGCTCCAGCTCCCGCGTGGCCTCGTGCTGCCGAAGCAGTAGTGCACACTCCAAGTCTTTCTGGGTCTGCTTCTTGTTCAGGTCCTGAGGCAGAAGAAACACAGGGCCCGAGGCCGGGTCAGTGTCAAGGAAGTGAGGGGCTAGGGCTCCTTGACAGAGGGGGCTGGGGACGGCAAGAGATGAGGGTGTAGGGGAGCCAAGCTCTTGCCTAGCCTGGGAACAGAGGCCTAAGGAAATTCTAGCAAGGTCTGTTGGGTATGGGAAATAAAAGGGGCACTGAAGCAAAGCTGAACCTTTAACACCACAAGGGCCAAGGAGAAAGAAGACAAGAATGAGGCAAACAGAAAAGGATGGGTCCCTGGGATGCGTGAGTGAGCGGCAGAGGAGAGGAACGGGGAAGCCTACTTCCCGCAGCAGGTCCTGATCCAGGCTGTGCCGAGCCAGCAACATCTTGCGCTTGTACTGGCGACACTGCAGCTCAAAGTACTGGCGCTGCCGCCGCAGCAGCCCTGCCTCCTCCTCCGCCTGGCACTGCTGGAGCTGCTCCTTCTGCCGCAGCAGCCACTCCGCCTTCTCTCGCTTGGGCGTGCTGGGGTTCTCCTGGAGCTCCTGGGAGAGGGCACAGGGGAGCAGGGTCAGGGCCCACTAGGCCCGCCATCCACCCTGCCCCACTAGCAGCCCTAGCCCACCTCCTTCAGCTGCTCCTTGCGAAGTTTGTAGGTCCGCTTCTGCGCCTCCAGCAAGGCGGCCAGCTCCTTCTTCTGCTGCCCAAGGATATGCTGCTGGAACTTCCGCTCCTCGGCCTGGGCAGCTCGAGCCTCCTTCTCACCAATAGCCTGGTGCCGCCGGGCCAGCTTTTCTGCCTCTGCCCCAAAGCCAGCCCGCTGTGCCTCGAGCTCCCGCTGCAGCCGCGCACTGTGCTCCTCCCGTTCACCTCTCAGCCGTGACTCCAGGGCCAGCAGCTGCTTCTGGTGCTGTCTTCGCATCCGCTTATAGCCGCTCAGCTGCTCCCGCAGCGCGGAGTCCTGCTCATGCTCCTGGATCTGACGGCTGACCTGGGGCAAGAGAGAGGGTGAGAGCTGGGGCTCAGCCTGGCCCCCAGTTAATTAACAGAGAGGGTCTTCCACAGGGAAGAACATGGGTTTTCAACTCATGGGTTTCATTCTCATTTAGCACCTTTCTCACACACACCCTCTCTAGCCTGTTTCCTCAACCTGATAATGGCGATATTATCTACTTCACAGGTTGGTCTGACCGAATGATAAAAGGTAGCAAGCACAGGGCCTGGCACAAAAGTAGGAACAATGCATACTAATTTGAAAGTGAGTCAGACAGACCTGGGATCAAATCCCAACTTTGCCACTTACCAACAATGTGATCTCGAGTAAGTTAACTTCTCAAACCACCAGTTCCCTCATGTCTTAAACAGAGAAATAATACCTCCTTATACAGGCTGTGGAGTAAGTTTGGAATCTACCTAATAAGGGCTGGCTTCCTTCTTCAGCAAACATGGTGGGTACTAGCCTGGGATGGGGCCGCATGATGCTGGAATAACAAGAAAACTGGGCTTGGACACCCTCACCGAAAGCCTCATCTCCGATCTCATTCTCAAATAACTCTGTCAGTGGCTCTCAAACTAGTCCTGGCAGCGAAGCCCCTGGCAGTCAAGACCTCTCTGCACAGTACTGCAGAGCACCACAGGATCTGAAGAGTTGCTGGAACACAACCAGCCCCAAGCAGAGGCTGTAAGAACATACTAGATTGCCTTAGTGGCCTCTAAGGGGATCGTTGATGTTCAAATGCAGCTGAGCAGGAATGTGATCTAAAGGCTTATTAAAAACATGGATGAAAAGCTATGTTTTATGAAAAGCCTAACCACTTTTCCCTGTGAACTGAGAAAAAGATTGCCGTGAGTTGATTTTCGGAGAGGACTAAGGGCCTGCTTACAGGAGCGGAGAGCCACCAAAGGCACTGGGGCAAGTGGCTCCTCTGAGCCACAGGTGCCTCATTTCTCCGATGGGATCCTATCCTCCCCGTCCCCAGGGAGCTGGGAGGGTTAACACAGGCCTGTGTGTGAGCCTGAGAGCTAAGTGCCGGTACGAGACAGACACCTGAACACCATCACTGCCCTTTGGGGCACAGAATCCGGCAAACCTAACATGCTGCTTGCTGTTCAGGACCACCCAAGCACAGGGCATCCCCGGCACAGGGCTCCCCTCAGACAGGGCTCCCCCAGCACAGGGCTGTGAAGCACGACTCACCAGAGGAGCCTGGGAAGCAGCCCAGGAGATGTCAGTTAAGTCAGGCCGTGAAAATGGAGTAAGAGTTTGCCAAGCTAGAAACACCCAGATTGGGCCATGTGACCAAAACAGTCTGCTGGGAGGAGGAGGAAGGTGGGAAGGTTAAGGGGAGCAGGCAGGAGCCAGCAAAAGTGAGGACAGAATCCGGACTCAATCACAGGCCACCGGGAGGAAATAATTTCTAGACTTAACGGACAGTGAGCAGGCCGAGTGAGGATGGCTGCACTCACCAGGGAGGCAGTTCGGATGGTGGCAAAGTGGTCCCGGTTGCGGCAGTAGGCTCGGCGGCGAGCGGAAGAGGTGGTGGAGGTGGGAGCTGGGGCTGCAGGCGGCTGGATAGGGCTGGGGGTTATCTCTGGCTGGTAGGGGTCATCATACAGGTTGTCAGAGCCCTAGAGGGAGGTAGAAGGACCACCCAAGGCTCAGAGGACACTGAGCCCAAAGACAGCTCCCTGAGGAGCGCCACTCAGACACAGAGGAGGAGTGCTGAGCTTAGGGAGGGAGGCTGAGGACCCAGGCGGTTCTAGACCAGGAGGCTTGGGCCCCCCAAGCGTGAGCTGCATACCGGCAGCCGGTGGATAATGGAGCTGTGAGAGGTGACCGTGTGCTCTCCCTCCTGCATCATGGCCATCTCCCGGGCTTCAGGGCCTTCTTCCTCCTCCTCCTCTTCCTCTTCCTCTTCCTCCTCTTCCTCGTTGTCTGAGGCATCTGCTAGGCTGTTGACAGAGCTGCTCTGGCTGGAGGCGCTGATGGACATGCTGGGCACTGAGTGGCTACTCTCGAGACTGGTCAGAGTCCCGGCTCGGTGCATGTAGGGCTCGGCCTCCTGTGAACAGGGTGTAGGCTGCTGGGCAGGGAAGGGGAAGCCCTGGGGTGTATGCATGGAGGGAGCACAGCGAGATGGTGGTGTGAGTAGGGCTGAGAAAGGGCCAAAAAGCTGCAGGTGGCACGGACACACAGGGGATAAAGAGGGGTGTCAGGGCAAGCTGGGTCACCTCTTCCTCCTCTGGGGCCTCAGCACCAGGGCCGTTGGGTGCCTCTTGGAACAGGATCTTCTTCATCTTGCGGTACTGCAGGTTGTCCAGCTCCCGCACGGCATCCTTAGTCCTCTGGATCAGGTCCATGATGACTGTGGGTGGCCGCTCCCGGAGCACAAAGCGGTGCTGGGGGAAGAGGATGCTGAGGCCTGCTGCCAACTCCCCTCCCACCCTCCATAACCCACAGCCCTTGGCATTCTCTCTGGCCTGAGGCACTCTTCTGGGGCCCACACCCACCATGGGTTGATGCTGGCCTTGTCCCAAGCCTTTCTCCCACAACAATTTTCTGCACCACCCAGTATCTACTCCCTAGACAGACTCTTGTTCCTCCAGGCAGGGCTGACAGACAGGAACAGTCAGGAGATCTGGATTCTCATCCAGCTCTTCTACTAAAAGGCTATGTAACCTTGGACATGTCATGGACATGGGCTTCATACAGTATCCCACAATTATAAAACAAGTAGGTCCAACTACATAATCTAAAGTTTCCAACTAGGGCTGCTTAGGCCCCCATGGGTCTGTGAAGGGAATGGGGCCCCTCTATTTTTGATAATTCAAAAAACACCTAAGGGAAAGCATACATTTACCCATGATAAGGCTACACAGGCTTTTGGCTTGCATTACATCAGATCAGTGGGGCAACCCTGGTTATCGCACGCTGACCAGAAGCTCTGGCTGGCAATTATATACATCTTTGATTAATAAAAGATGGGAAAACAGATTATTACTTAATAAATTAAGGCAGTCTGGTAGACATAATCTTTTAAAACACAGAGTCCACTGGGCATTGGGGATGGGGTGGGAATTCATCAATGAAGCTCTTCACGGAGGAGGAACTGGGAAGCACTAATTTCCCTTGGGGTTCTTGAGGCTCTAACAAGCTACAGTTTCAGGAGAATGCTAGGCTAGCAGGCCCTCACCTTCAGGAGAACCTCTGAGGTTGGTCTGTCTTGAGGGATTTTCTGAAGACAGGAGTCCACAAAATTCCGGAAGTACTCAGACCTGAAAGTCACAGGAGGGTTGGGAGAGGAGTGGCGAAGGCATGAGCCAGGCAGCCATACCCCATGGCCTCACCTCTGGGCCCAGGAATCTCAGTCCTCACCAGTGTCCTGACTGGAGCACGGGGGATTCATTCTGTGCAATGTGGTATAAGGCACTCATCGCATTCATGTTAAACAGCGGCGGTTTCCGTTCCGCTACAGAGAAAGGTGAAGGGGAAGAAGGTGAGAGGGGGCAGGGAAGGGGGTTAGAGGACAATGGGATGGAATTGAGAAGACTTGGGTTCAAACCCCAGCTCCTTGACTGCCTTGCCACATGACTTTGAGAAGTTCCCATCATCCTGTTACGTCTCAATTAATTCCTTCCTCTGTAAAATACAACACCCAACCTCTCTGCTGCACATGGGTAGAATAGGGGTCAAAGAGAATAACATATACAAAAGCACTAACAAAGGCAGAAGGATGGCCATTCAGTTATCACCCAAAGTAATACTTCTTAAATGCCAAAGGGAGCAAGCAGAAAACTTGGTAATTGCTATGGGGAAGATAAAAAGAAGAATTAGGCCCTGCCCTCAAGGAACTTCCAGTCTAAAAGAGAAGATTAAATAGGACTGAAAAAATAACATCGAAGTACTAACTGGTCTAAGAGGGAGATGGGAAAGTGGCTGGGAAGTTGAGAGTTTGCAGTGGGCCTTCAAACTAGTACATCTTCGGGAAATTCAGGAAAGGGCTTTGTAAAAAGACCTGAGATTAGAAATTGCAAGCTAAGAGTTCCTAAGAATCCCTTGTAGTGTAGAAAGAGTCATGTTGTTTTGGCCTAAACGATGATTTTAAAAATTAATTGCCAATAGTAATAAGTAATATAAGTTTCCAGTTTCTCCTTAAGAATTAGATCTGGTGAAATGGAGTCTACATTACTGCTTAACAATGGTCAGGAGCTAAGCACTAGCTGCCCTCTTTCTACGGAAACAGCAATCTCCAGTTTGCCACAGCCTCCTCCACATTGCTTCCCTGATATTGACTGAGTACAAGTTGACATTTGTACTAAGACTTGTGTTTTTCAAGAGTAGAGTCATACTTCTCTGTATCCCCATCTCTTCCAAAAACTAGAAATAAAATGGACAGATCTAGCTTTTTGTTAACACTTGGGTGGGTCTGTTTCTTACATTTTCATCAACTGTCTGGGCCTGGCCTCAAATGGTAAACGTAGACTGTGGAGATGGAGGAAAAGGGCTCATCCAAATCTCTGACCTCGGGCAGGGGACCCAATATGAACCAAAGCAAGGAAGTGGAAAAGTTCATGACACACTCAGAGGTGGAGCCCATGAAGGAAGGGGCCAGCCTTTAGGAAGTAGAGGCTCTAGCTTGGTGCAAGGAATGACAGAGATGGCTTCAGTCTTCAAAGCAACAGTGGGGCACTGATGGCTCCGAACAGGGAGTGAAACGACAGCACTGAGCTTAGGCAGACTTCTCTGACATCAGTATTTAAGACACACTGGAAGGGAGAAGAGACTGGAGAGATCACCACAGGAGGTTGCTGATAAGAGAAACTAACAGCAACTCTCTCTCTTTTTTTTTTTTTTTCTATTCAACCCTTCTTGAATACCAAACAGCAACTTTCTTAGGCAACTATTTTGTGTCTGGCATTGTGCTGGAAGCCTTATAAAGGTTACCGACCTCATTACAGAATTATTTCAATAGTGCTGATGAGACCCCTAGCACGGCTTCAAGGCCTCAAGAACTCACTTGGGCCTAACTCTCTGGCCTTATCCCTCACTATTCTCTGCATGACATGCTATGTTCCAAACAACTGAAGTTAGTACCAGTTCCCCAGGCCTGCTCTCACCTCTAGGCTTCTCACATGCTGTTCTCCCTGCCTGGAAAACTCTTCCCTACATCCTTCAAACAGCTATTATTTATCTTGTGGGTCAGCTTCAACATTCCACTACAAGGAGGCTTTCTTCAGCCCCTAAACTAGGTCAAGTCTCTTATTTTACATTTGAACCACTCCTGTAACTTCTCCACTCAGCTTTCATCACACTGAAAGAAAACATGCCTGCCTGGCTTCCCTAACTCAAATGTAAGTTCCATGAGGGCAAGACTCTCACTCACTGCTATCCCTCCAGAATCACAGTCCATGGCACATGGTCGGCATGCAGAAAAGATTTAGAACTAGGGTAGTGAACAGGAAGAGATGAATGCTACAAAATCTCTAGGCCTAAGAACTGGCAGAATTTGACAGCTGCCTATACTGGGGCTCCAGGGTAGAGTCACACGGACAGGAAGTTGGAGGCCTGGAATTCCATCCCTAGGAGAATAGGGTAGTCTGGGAAGTAACAGAAAAGAGTGGAAAAGAGGATGAGGGAGCAGAGAGGAGGATATTCTTACCCAGCTCGATGCAGGTTATCCCCAAGGACCAGACGTCTACTTTGCCATCATACTGCCCCTCATCCATGGCCAGGATCACCTCGGGTGCCATCCTGGAAGAATGGTCAGAAGAGAGAGATGAATTACTGAGACCTTATCATGCCTACTCCCAATATCCTGGGAGCTCTCTTCACTCACCACCACTCTTTCACTCACCAGTATGGGGTGCCCACGAAGGAGTTGGCGGGTGCCATGATGGACGCAGAGCCAAAGTCCCCCAGCTTCACTAACCCTGGCTCTGACAGCAGGATGTTTCCAGCCTTCACATCCCTGTCAAAGGCAAAGTACAGGAATGAGACACATGTCTCAGGAAGCTAGGCAGGGGCTTTGGCCAGAGCTTCCAAGAGGACTACAGCCCAGCTAAGTGACAGGTGGTGCAGACAGTACTCCCTTCCCAGGCATCGCCGGTGCTGCTTATACCTATGAATCATGTTGTGGGAGTGCAGATACGCCAGGCCCTGCAGCGCCCCGTGGGTCACAGCTGCGATCTCCACCTCCTGAAGGGGTTTCTTGTGCACTGGAAAGTGAGGGAAGAACTTCAATATGAGGGAGCGCAAGCGCAGGACTGGAATAAGCTCCCCTTAACCATTCCCCTAGGGCTCCTCTGTTCCTCTCCCTTCTCCACTTATTGGCCAATGAGTCACTTACCTTCTAGAAGGTCAGAAGCTGAGCCCAGGCAATACTCCATCACCAACTAAGGAAGGGAAAAGAGTCAGAGATCAGAATCTCCTGCGCAGAGACTCAAAACAGAGTTTCCTTGACTATCTTGCACTAAAGCTATGTCCCTGGGGTGATGACAAGGAGGAAGGACAACTGGAGACAATGAGGGGGTGGTGGGAGAGTTCCTGGAGTCCGGGCCTAAGACATTCACCACCATCCATCTGAATCCCTTCAAACTCCCATTCAATCTCCACCTCCTCCAGCCCACAGTGCCCTGTCCCACCAGCTAACAGCCTATGTCACTCTGAGCCAGGCTTTTGCTCAGAGGGTATGTTTGAGGACTAAAGTGGTCAAAAGAAACTTCCTCCTTCCCAAGATCCCACAACAGCACCATGAATAGGGCCCACCTAAGAGACTGGACCAGGATAAGGACAGGCGTGAATAGGGGTAAAGATCAGGCCAGAGTCTGGCACCAGCTCACCCAGGCTGTGTGCTCCCTCAGGTAACAGCCCCGGTACTGAATAGTGTTGGGATGCCGGAGCTTCTGTAAGAACCGCACCTCCTTAATGATGTCTTGCCATTTCTAGGGGGTCAGGGTAGGTGGAGGTTACCCAGCCTGCATCTTGAGACGGGTCCCCTACCCCTAACCTGGCTGTATTGCACCTGGCCCACCTCATTGGACTGCTTCCCACTGTAAGACATCTTCTTGATGGCCACCACCTCACTATTCCGGACATCCCGGGCCTAGAAAACCAGACCAGAAGGTGTTGAAGGCCCCAGTGACAGTTGGGCATGGGAAGACTTGCAGGCCCAACAGGAAAGGGCAGGAAAGGCCAGTATGATGGAGTTGTGTGCAAGGGCTGTTGGGAGGTCCACAGGGATAGGAAGAGTCCCCACCCCTATTACACCCTCCTTAAGACCCAACTCACAAAGTATACTGCTCCAAAGCTGCCATGGCCAATTTCTCGGAGGTCAGAGAAGAGCTTTTCTGGGTCATCCTTGAAGAAGAGCTCAGCCACATCAGGGTCCTTCAGGCTCCCGGCCCGGCCCCCAGCTGGCATGGTGGCCCCTGGGGGCCCTTAGAGTGGGGCCTGGCCTGGGGAATGGAAATGGGACCTTTAGAGCAAGGATCCAGCCTTTAGGGAGAGGAAGGGACCCATCAAGTTTCTGCCATCTCCTCCCCTCATTCCCTGATGAGGGGGAGGCACTGCTGAGGAAGGGGAGGGGGAGATTAGGAAGAACATCAAAGCTCCAAAAAATGAAGTTGCCTGGGCAACCAGATCACGCGGGCTGGGTCCCTGGAGTCCCTAAAACTGCTAGGAAGATTCCGGGAGGCTAAGCATCCTCACTACCCACTTCAGCGCTCAACAAGTTCCCATTTCCCTATAGCCCCTGTATCTCCCCTCAAGGATAAAACATTCTGCCTCCCAGCCAGCACTCCAGAGCCCCAAGTGTCCTGTCCCGTAAGTCCCATACCCCAACTCTTTCCAGGCACCTTCCTGTTCCCCTTGGCGCTGAGGCCCCCTCCTCCCTCAACCTCTCACACCCTGGAAGAGAACAGGAAATGGCCAGGCCGGAGGCGGTGGAAATCCGGCCATTGTTAGAAGTGGGTACTGGCCCAGAGCGGCCAGCAGACTCACTCTCAAAAAGGGGAAGGGGGAGATCTAAGATGGGAAGAATGGGGATATAAATGGCATCTGGCTGTGAGGGCCTCTCTGTGGTCTGGGCTACCTTACTTGTCCAGTCCAATTGCATAAGCATCACACACAGGTACAGGACATTTGCAGGGTATAAATAACATTTATTGAGCAGGTAAAGTAAGCACCTTACATGCATTATCTCTATTCAGTCCTCACCAAAACCTTATGAAGCAAGTATTATGATTTCCACTATCTTACAGATGAAGAAACAGGCTCGGTAAGGTTAAGTGCCTTGTCCAAAGTTGGTCCTCCAGCAGTGTGATTTCAAAGCATCCCTTCAAAACAGGCAGGGCAGAGTCATGATCACCATTTCCCAGGTGAGGTCACTGAGGCACCAAGAAGAAAAAGGACTTCTCCAAGGTCAGAGAACAGGACCTTCTGCTCCCTGGTTAGGCCTGTGTGCCCATTACTCTCTCAGCTGTCACCCCAAGCTCAGCTCCCCTCTCACAGGAAGCCTGTCCTGACCACTTCAGCCGTTGGGAAGCACTCCTAGGGCATGCAGTCAAACACCCAGAGAAAGTTCCTGCAGGATGCCAGAACCAGGACCCTCAAGGAGATTCTAAGACAGGTTCCAGCCTAAGCACTTGTCGGAATTTAGGCACAAAGGAGCCTTCAGCAGAGCTGGACTCCTGGGGCAGAGTTCTAGCTACTTAAAAGCACCTAACAATTTTAGCTTGTAATTTATTCTGTTATGCATTGTTTCCTGTTGTATTATTAATTTTGTCTCCTCAGACCAACTGGAAGCTGGAGGGCAAGGAGGGAGCCTGACTCTCCAGTGGGCCCCCAGGGTGCAGAGGGCTCAGAATAGCCTGGGAGACTGATTGACTGCTCTCTGCTCAGCCCTCAGCAGCTCCCAGGCTGCTGCTCAAAGCAGGCCCTTTTCTCCCTTCTGCCAGCAACAGTGCCAAGCACCCCTCACCCGCACCACACACCCACACACAAAGGCAGGTGCTCTCAACTTGCCAAAAGAATCTTCCTGACCTCTTTACCAACACAGGGCCCCAGAATGCCAATCTAGGACCCTAGGCCACATGGAAGGGGTGCCACCCACTGGCAAAATATCATGCAGGTCCCATTCCTCATAGTAACAACAAACACTTGAACAATAACCAAGGTCTGTGCTAAATCATAACCACCTTCCAAAATGGGTAATGTTATCTCCATTCTACAGATGAGGAAACCCATATCTATCTGTTCCTAAGCTACGCTACCAGTACATCCCATCTGCAATGTACAGCAACAGGGCTTTCAGTAAGTTCCTTCTAGTTCTTGGTCTTCTCTTCAGCGAAATGGATTACAGCATGGAGCTTCTGTAAGATTTTAATGAGATCTCATACTTAGGAACACCATGCAGACACTCAGCATATGGATTTATCCTTCGCTGCCTCCAAGGTCCCCACAAAGCTTTAATCCTTTGGGAGATCATTCCATCCCAACAGACTGGCTTGAGCAGTTAAAAGATGCACTAGGGTACCATTTGTCAAGAGAGAGCCCTCTCAAGAATCCAGGCCAAACTCTGGGATCAGGGTAAAGATGAAGGTCACAGTGGATACAAAACTCCATGAGGCAGAAGCAAAAGCCAGAGCCTCCCATCAGAAACAGCTTCTGAGTAGAGCCCTCCCAGAAAGGAAGCTTATCTCATTCCCATTCTTAAATCTCGCCCCAACCTGGTCTCCTAGGGACCCCTAGGCTGAGCCCAAACTCAGAGGAAATGAGATGGCAAGAACCAGGCATGCACAGGGAAAGATGTGACTGAGGACCTGAGTTCAAATTCTGGTTCCGCCACTGCGTGACCTTGGGCAACCTCTCTGGGCCTCAATGTTCTCAACTGTAAAATGGGAAGATGCCAATAAAAGAGACCCACAGGGTGAATGAGGAGGATGTCACATGAGAGAATGGCTATCAAAGCACTTTGTAAAAGACAGATCGTTTGACAAATGGATGAGATTATGGACACCATCACAGCAAGAGGCTGGAAGGTAAGGGGAAACAAGGCCAGGCACCTCCAAACATATGCATACACACAAACACATATACACACACTTCCTTGCAAGGACAAGAAATCCAACCAGACCAGGCCTGAAAAGCAGATAAGCAGACCCACCATGGGAATCAGAGGTATGGGAATCAGAGGTATGGGAATCAACACCGAAGAGGAGTCAGGAGAAAGGGGTATATCAGGGAGGAGGTGGATGTGAGGGGCAAAGTGGAAGGGAAGAAGAAGACTGAAGTGCAAACCCATCTGATTAGCTGAAGCACCCTAGGGTGTGAACCCCAGTGACATCAGAGACCTTGTCACCTGAGGTCCCCCACCAACCAGACACAATGAAGGGAAGAGGAAGGGGAAGAGGGAGGCAACAGAAGGCAAGGCTAGCCAGAGGCTGACCACTGGCTCAGCTGGGCTTCCCCATCCAGAGGAGAGGGCCTACCCAAGTCCAGCTTCTCAGAAAGGCGCACCCTTTCTTCTCAGAGCTAAACACAGGGACCCGCGCCCCTGCACCCCGTGTCTCACCTGGTAGGGGTCACTATGGTGCCCCAGCGCCTCCGCTTCCGCTTGGGGTCCTCCAGCGGTTCTGCCAAGCAGGGAGAGGGGCAAGGAGACCTTTCCCCTTGCCACCTCTTCCTCGGCTTTCGCCCTTCCTGAGGGGCGGGCCCGGGAAGCCTCCCCTGGAGGGGAGGGGGTGACAACCTGATCTGACCTCGCGGTCCAGTCCTCCCCCTCCTCGACGACGACAGTTGCCGAATTCCGGATTTCTGAGTGTGGGGTCTGAACCCCGAATAGTTGAACGGGAGGGAGACCGAATCTGATATTTGAATGCCTGGGGAATGAACCCCGGATACTGGTGCACGAAAGGGCCTGAACCCGATATTTGAAATTCAATGAAACAGAGACCCAGGTTTAGAGAGGTCGGGACTCGAGTCCCGGATATCTGAACTATGAGGACTGATACCCGGGCATCTGAGAAGCGAGGGGCAAAGCCCGGAAATTTGGGACCCAGGGGCCTGAGCCCTAGGTCTTCGGCCACCGACTGGGAGCCCACCCTGAGGACGTCCGGCCGCACGGCCCCTCTCACGCCGGGGTCCGAGGGTGACAGCCCCCACTCCCGGCCCGGCCTTCTCCCTCTCCCTTCTCTCTTCCGAGAGTAGCTGGAATATTGTAGCTAAGGCGCTGCTGACTGTCCCCGCGCCCTCTCTGCCTCGCCTCCTCTCCGTCTCAGCCTCTCTCCGCTCCACAGCCCCGATCTTGTCCCGGTCTCCCTCTCCCTCTTCCTCCCAATTCCAAGATGGAGACCGGGCGGGAGCGCGCAGGCGCGGTAGGGACGCCGGACCAAAGGGGGCGGGGCCGCGGAGGACTCAGCCCCGCCCTCTCCCCTCACTGCCGCGGCCCAGGAGACCGGCAGCCGCCGAGCCCTAGTGCGCGCGCGCCCCGCCACGCGGACCCCGGGCCGGAGGAGGCGGGGAGAAGGGCTAGGCTTGCAAGGGGAGGAGCCTGGCACTCTGTCCCGAGGGGAAAGAGCTGCGGCGCATGCGCCCGCCCCGCCTTCGCGCTTAGCCTGAGCTTGTTGCTAGGGGAAGCTTTGAGGGGGCGCGGGTGGACGGACAGCAGTGGCGATCTGCGCGTGTGCGCAGGGTAGAAGTTGGGAGGGGCAAGGGAAGCTGCCTCTGGGTGAGGAAAAGGCGGGAAAATGGACTGCTCCGAGGTTAGCAACCATCTAGACTGGACGAGGGCCCCCAAGTGCAAGGAATCTTTGCGTATCGACGCTGGGAAAACTAAGTCGGTCAGATCTCTTAAGGAAACTCAGGTGCTGCAGGTTGCATGACTTGCCAAGGTCACAGTGCATTTATGTCACAGCATTACCATGACCTGACACCCCACCCGCCCAACTAACTGTAATTATCCATTTTATTTCATAGGAAAAAACCAGACAGGTGTTTTTCAAAGCCAAGTCAACCGTGGGGAGGGCTGAAGTAACCTATGCCCTATGCCAACCTGTGTCCAAACTAAAGAGTCAACAGGAAAGAGTCCCCCAAAACTTCTAAGCCTGCCTATCCTAAAATCCCCACCTCAATCCAACCCCCAATAAGCACCTTACACACCACTGGGCAAAAAAGCTTTTATTTTCCCCCACATTCCAGCTTTTCAATTTTTCTAAAACCTTTTCCAACTCAGAGCCAAGGCCAAAGAAGTCGATTCACATCTAAGGAGAAAGAAAATAAAACAACTGAACAAGTCAGAAAGCTGCTAGGGGAAGCTCTGAGATGTGTGCAGAAATTGAGGAAGGAGCAGAGGGAGTGACAGCTAGAGACCAATACAGGCATTTACTCTCAACTCGGGTAGCCTCAGGACCCCAGGGTCTGCCAGGGGCCAGGAAGCCCTCCTTTCCCAATCCAAGGTTGAGAGGGTCTTGTCATTTCCTGTCCCAAGTAGGTGGTTGGGGCCTTTAGGCCCAGCCATCAGCAAAATAAGCAGAGTTGATCTTGAGCTTCCAGTGCCTCTGGCCTGATCAGTTCCCTGGGCCTGAACTGTTTCCACTTCTCCCATAGTAACTTCCTAGGGCACTGCAGCCAGCTCAAGCTGAGACCAGTTCAAGAGCTGGATGCATAACACAGAGGGCTCTGAAATTACATGTGCCCCCTCTGACAAGTGAAGATTTTTTGCAGAAATATTTTTTCCTTTAGTGAGCTTACGTGTGAACTAGTTAACCAATATGGCCCCCACCCGCTGCTATGTTTATGAAGCTGATTCCCTCCAAAGATCTTGTCAATGGAATCAACTTTTTCTAAATGTAATGATGACTAAATGGAAGAGAGAAGGTGCATGTCAAGTTCTTGGGCACATAATATGTCCCCAGTAAATGGGTATCATCAATAGACTCTTCTGAGAGGTTCAAGTTGAATTTTACAAAATTTCCATCGTAAAACTGGTTATCAGAATTTCAGGACAAAAGCAAGACAAAAATGGTTCGTATCCAGGACGAATCATCAAATGTGAACCTTCTTAACTCACCATTGTTACCCAAATGCTTGGATGTGAACTAGAGTTATAGGTGAGTCTTAAAATCACAATGTTTCTTGAAAGAAGTCAGCCACAAAAGAATATGTATAATTCTGTCTATATAGGTTCAAAAATAAGTAAAACCAAACCATATTATTTTGGAAGACATATTGGCAATAAATTATAAAGCAGGACAACAGTTATTTCTTTCCTTTTTTTTTTTTTGTTTGAGACAGAGTGTCACTCTGTTGCCCAGGCTGGAGTGCAGTGGTTCGGTCTTGGCTCACTGCAACCTCTGTCTCCCAAGTTCAAGCAATTCTCCTGCCTTAGCCTCCCAAGTAGCTGGGATTATAGGTGCCTACTACCACGCCCGGCTAATTTTTTTGTATTTTTAATAAAGACAGAGTTTCACTATGTTGGCCAGGTTGTTATCAAACTCCTTACCTCATGATCTGCCTGCCTCAGCCCCTCCCAAAGTGCTGGGATTACAAGCATGAGCCACTGTGCCAGGCCGACAGTAGTTATTTCTAAGGAGAGGGAGGGCATTGTCAGGAAGGAAGGGACCATGGGGGGTTTCTGGACTGCTGGTAGTATTCTCCTTCCCTTAGTGGTATTTATAAGTATCCACTTTATAACAATTTGCCAAGCTGTCCTTTGATGCTTTTGGACTTTTCTACATGAGTGTTAAATATTTTATAATAAAAAAATAAAAGTAATTAGAAAAATATTGAATGCTGACGGTGTCAAATTGTTCCCAGTCTCTAAGGGAGAGCCGTGGTTGAAGAGGTTCTCAGGGACTCAGAAGCAGTGGTACTTGAGGAAGAGTGCAAGGATCTGCTCTACCCCAGTTACAACCTCCACCCCCGCCCCATTCCCTGCTCCCACAGGACTGGAGCAAAGAACCTCACCTGAGAAACGAGTCGGGAACTAGGCCAGTGCCCTCAGAGCCGGGTTCTAGACCAGTGGGACTCCCGGCGTGGGTGGAAGCACACAGCAGTGACACAGCAGAGGCCACAGAAGAGAAGCAGGAAGGAGCCCAAGACCAGCAGCCTAGAGCCGCACAGAGCCAGCTCCTCCTAGAGAGGGGCACAGGGAGGAGAGGAGGAGGACATCTGAACCCAGCCCAAGGGCAACGGAGGTAGCCTCCATTAGGGAGACAGCTCTCCACATCTAGGGAACAACTGAAAGGAAAATGTTATTTTCATATAAGCTGACATTTGTCTTTTTTTTTTTTTTTTTTTTGAGACAGGGTCTCACTCTGTCACCCAGGCTGGAGTGCAGTGGTGTGATCTCAACTCACTGCAACCTCTGCGTCCTGGGCTGTGGCAATCCTCCCACCTCAGCCTCCTGAGTAGCTAGGACCACAGGTGTATGCCACCATGCATGGCTAATTTTTTTTGGATTTTTTGTAGAGATAGGGTCTCACCATGTTGCCCAGGCTGGAACATTTGTCTTGATGGTTTAAAAACTACTTTCTTACCCAATTATCAACCTGAACCCTCATCATGACTCCATGAGACGGGAAACTTCATTATGATCCACCTTTTAAAGATGTGCCAGCAGTGCTGGATCTAGAAACCACATCTCTGATTCCAGGTCCCAGGTCTCATTCCTCATGGGGTCTTTTTCTTTTCGTTTTGTTTTTGTTTGTTTTTTTTTGTTTTGAGATGGAGTCTCACTCTGTTGCCAAGGCTAGAGTGCAGTGGCAAAATCTCGGCTCACTGCAACCTCTGCCTTCCAGGTTCCAGCAATTTTGCCTCAGCCTTCCCATAGAGTAGCTGGGATTACAGGTGCCCGCCAAAACATCTGGCTAATGTTTAAATTTTTAGTAGAGACAGGGTTTCACCATGTTGGCCAGGCTGGTCTCAGACTCCTGATCTCAAGTGATCCGCCCACCTTGGCCGCCCAAAGTGCTGGGATTACAGGCGTGAGCCACCGCAATTCATGGGGTCTTTTCAAAGGTGAAACTGGAGTGTGCAGCAGCCTCCTGACTGATGGCCCTCCATTCAGCCAGTCTCCTCCACCCAGCACCAGGTGAGCAGGTCTCTCTCCTCTTTGAAACTCCTCAGAGGCCCCCACAGCCTTCAGCATCAGATCATAGCCCTCTAGCCTGCATTCACAGCACCTGTCGAACAGATCCCTGGGGTCTCTTGCCTTTCTCCTTCCTCAGCCTCTCCTTATGGAGTGTTCCCAAAGGCTGAACACTTTTTTTCTTCTTGAGATAGGGTCTCCCTCTGTCACTCAGGCGGGAGTGCAGTGGCACAATCATGGCTCACTGCAGCCTCGAACTTCTAGGATCAAAGGATCCTCCCACCTCAGCCTCCTGAGTTACTGGGACTACAGGTGTGCAGCACTACACCCTGCTAATTTAAAAAAAAAAATTTTTTAAGAAACAGGGTCTTGCTGTGTTGCCCAGGCTGGTCTTGAACTCCTGGCCTCAGGCATTCTCCTTGCTTTGGTCTCTCAAAGTGCTGGAATTACAGGTGCGAGACCTGGCTGAACACTTTTCTTTTTTTTTTTTTTCTTTTTTGAGATGGAATTTTGCTCTGTCACCCAGGCTGGAGTGCAGTGGTGCGATCTTGGCTCACTACAACCTCTACCTCCTGGGATCAAGCGATTCTCCTGCCTCAGCCTCCCGAGTAACCAGGATTATAGGCATCTGCAATCATGCTTGGCTAGTTTTTATATTTTTGTAGAGACGGGGTTTCACCTAGTTGGCCAGGCTAGTCTTGAACTCCTGACCTCAGGTGATGTGCCCGCCTCGGCCTCCCAGAGTGCTGGGATTATAGGCTCCACACCCGACCAACACTTTTCAATCTCTAGGCCTGTACTCATCCTGGTGCCTTTGCCTGGAGTGTGCCTCCCCGTCTCCTGAAACTCCTCTACTGCAATTCCTGTCCAAATCTTCCTCATTCAAGGATCATCCTGACCACAGGGAATGTGTGGGTTGCAACCCTGGTTCTGCCACTTAACCAGTTGTGTGGCCTTTAGCAATTCACTCCCTCTCTCTAAACTGGTTTCCTCATCTGTAAAATGGGATAACACCTACCTCAAAAGGCTATTTTAAGATCAAATGAGTTAATGAACCCTGAGAGAACTCTGTGCATTATAAACTACTGTACACAATGTTCTTTTGTAAATGCCACCTTCTCTGTGAAGCACTCTCCATAAATGTTCAAGTTAGGGTTAATGGCTCCTTACTTTGCGTTTGCATAACACTCTGCTCACATCTCTCTAATAGCAATTAGCCCATTTGCCTCTTATTACAGCTTCTGAAATCCTTTGAGGTAGAGATAATGTTTTAAAGACAACAGTAAATAATAATAGCTGTCATTTATCGAATCTCTATGTTGTGCTGGGCACTTCACAGTCATTCTCATTTAATCCTTATTTGGTGGAATTAAGAGATAGGGTCATGTTTTCTGTTTTACAGATGAGGAAGCTGACACTCAGAGATGTTTAGACACTTGTAGGGCACACATCCCCCAAGGCAGGGTTATAAAACCTGTGCTTTTTCTACAAGGTAGAATTGCTTCCAGGAACCTTTAAGATATAGCAGTCAGCATGGAATCTACAAAACCGTAACGACCAATCTGAGGCTCTTACCGAAGTGAGCAGCTTGGTCAGCACAAGGCCTTCATGGCTCCAGACCCTAATGCACTCCTCACCCATTCTAGGGCTCAGGGTGACATTTCCAGCCCCCTCCTCTGAGCAGGATATGGGTGGCTGGCTGGAGGGCAGGATTCCTGGAACAGCACTAAAATACAAGCAGGTTCCTGCAGTCCTTTCTGTGGTCACCCTGGCTGTGATGAGGACCAGTTGTCCTGCAGCAGATCCTGTGAAAGGCACAGAAGAAAAGATGGAAGAAAATGAGGGGTAAGGCAGGAGCCTCCATCTTCACACTTCATTTTCACACTTTCACACTTCTTTTCTTGTATTTCCTTCTTTTTTTTTTTTTTTAATGGGGTCTCACTCTGTCGCCCAGGCTGGAGTGCAGTGGCATAATCACAGCTCACTGCAGCCTCAACCTCCTGGGCTTAAGTGATTCTCCCACCTCAGTCTCCTGAGTAGGTGAAACTACTTGAGCCCAGAAGTTTGAGATTAGCCCGGGCAAAATAGTGAGACACCATCTCGATAAAAAATACAAAAATTAGCCAGGCTAGTGGTCCCAGCTACTCAGGAGGTTGAGTTGGGAGGATCACCTGGACCCAGGAGGTCAAGGCAACAGTGAGCTGTGATTGCACCACTGCATTCCATTCTGGGCAACGGAGTGAGACCCTGTCCCAGGGGGAAAAAAAAAAAGCATGCACCACCTGCCTGGCTAATTTTAAAATTTTTTTGTAGAGACCGGGTCTCACTGTGTTGCCCAGGCTGGACTCAAACTCTTGGGCTCAAGCGATCTTGCTACCTTGACTTCCCAAAACGGTGAGATTCCAGGCATGAGCCACTGCACCTGGCCCTACTCAGTTTTTAAGGCTTTCTATAATACCAGGTGATTTGGCATTAATTCTATTCAATAAAGTATTCCATATACCATTATTTATATCACTGAGAAGTGAAAATAACTTTGTATCAATATAAACACAAATTAAGTTGTAATTTAAATTAACTTAAATTACAATCAATACAACAATGATACCAATACTCACAAGGCTGAAGTGAAATGGGCAGATATACATTGCCAATGTCAGTTTACATAAACTAGCTCATCCTTTTTAAGAAAGCAGTTTCCCACTTGGTACCAAAATCCATTAAAAGGTTCTCACCCTATTTCAAATTAGTGGGGAAAGGATGGCCTCAGCAAATGGCCTTGGGAAAATTTCCATGTAGAAAAAAATCATAGCATCTGTTATCTTATAATATAAAGTCCAGATGTGTTAAAGAACTATACAAACTAAAAAATAAAAAACTTAAGTATTAAAATACAGAAGAACATTTTATTTTATTTTATTTTATTATTTTTGAGATGGAGTTTCACTCTTGTTGCCCAAAATGGAGTGCAGTGGCGTGATCTCGGCTCACTGCAATCTCCACCTCCCGGGTTTAAGTGATTCTCCTGCCTCAGCCTCCTGAGTAGCTGGGATTACAGGCTTGCGCCACCACCCCCAGCTAATTTTTTGTATTTTTAGTTGGAGATGGGGTTTCATCATGTTGGCCAGGCTGGTCACGAACTCCTGACCTCAGGTGATCCACCTGCCTTGGCCTCCCAAAGTGCTGGGATTACAGCCATCAGAAACTGCACCTGGGCAGAATATTTTCTAATTTTAAAATGAGGAAGGCCTTCCTATGAAAGACACAAAATCTAAAAATCTTAATAAAGGACAAGAGTGATAAACCTAACCTCATAAAAAGTAAAGACTTCTATGCAATGAAAGATAAGTTAAAAAAACAAGTAACATATTGGTTGAAAATACCTATAATATATTTAAATGACAAAACGTTTTATTATCTAGAATGAAGACCTTCTAGAAATCAAGAAGAAAAAGACAAATAACATAAAAGAAAAATGAGCAAAGGAAACAAACAGGTAATTCACAGACAACATGAAAATGAGCAATAAACCATAAGAGGAGGCTCAATGCTACTAACAATCAGGAGACAGTAAATTAAAACAATTGGGTATTGTTCTCTAGTGGATTAAAAAAAGA
Organism: Cheracebus regulus; assembly: GCA_963574635.1. Taxonomy (NCBI): domain Eukaryota; kingdom Metazoa; phylum Chordata; class Mammalia; order Primates; family Pitheciidae; genus Cheracebus; species Cheracebus regulus. The sequence continues at coordinate 10,845 of CAUYQU010090030.1, read as the reverse complement.
ATAAAGAATAAAAAATTTAAAAAAAGAAAAATAAATAAATAATAAAACAACTGGGTAATAGACCAGCCCTGGTAGCTCATGCCTGTAATCCCAGCACTTTGGGAGGCTGAGGCAGGAGGATTACTTGAGCCCAGGAGTTTGAGATTAGCCTGGGCTACATAGTGAGACCCCATCTACATTTTAAAAATGTAAAAATTAGCCAGGCTAGTGGTCGCAGCTACTAGGAGGCTGAGTTGGGAGGATCACCTGCGCCCAGGAGGTCAAGGCTACGGTGAGCTGTGACTGCACCACTGCATTCCAGTCTGGGCAACAGAGTGAGACTCTGTCTTACAAAAACAACAACAACAACAACAACAAAAACTACAAACAAAAAAGCAGCACAAGAAACAAAAGAGAAAAATAGATAAATTGGACTTTACCAAAATTAAAAAACTTTTGGCTGGGTATGGTGGCTTATGCCTGTAATCTCACCATTTTGGGAGGAGAAGGTAGGTGGATCACTTGAGGCCAGGAGTTCAAGACCAGCCTGGCCAATATGATGAAAACCTGTCTCTACTAAAAGTACAAAAAATTAGCTGGGTGTAGTGGTGGACGCCTGTAATCCCAGCTACTTGGGAGGCCGACACTGGTGAATGTTTGAATCTGGGAGGCAGAGGTTATAGTGAGCTGAGACTGCACCACTGCACTCCAGTCTGGATGATGGAGCGAACCTCGTCTCAAAAAAAATTAAAATTAAAAACTTTTGTGTTTCACAGAATACCATCGACAATGTGAAAAAAAAAATCACAAAATGGAAGAAAAGATCTGTAAATCATTTCTCAGATAAGGGACTTGTATCTAGAAAGTATAAAAAACTCTTTTTTTTTAAGATGGAGTTTTGCTCTTGTTGCCCAAGCTGGAGTGCAATGGCGTGATCTTGACTCACTGCAACCTCTAGCTCCCAGATTCAAACGATTCTCCTGCCTCAGCTTCCTGAGTAGCCGGGATTACAGGTGCACACCACCATGCCTAGCTAATTTTTTGTAAGTAGAAACAGGGTTACACCATGTTAACCAGGCTGGTCTTGAACTCCTGACTTCAGGTGATCCTCCCACCTAGGCCTCCCAAAGTGCTGCGATAACAGGTGTGAGCCACCATGCCCAGCCACAAAACTCTTATAATAACTAAAAGACAAATTATCCCATTTTAAAAATAGGCAAAGACTGTGAATACATTTCTCTAAAGAAGATACACAAATGACCAATGAGTGCATGAAAAATCATTAACAACTCATTTCAGCCATCAAGACAATGTAAATCAGAACCACAGACTTCATGCTATGATGGCTATAATAAAAAAAGATGAATAATAACAAGTGTTGGTGAGGATGTGAAGAAACTGGAAGCCTCATGTTGGTGGGAATATAAAATGGTGTAGTCACTTTGGAAAACAGTTTGGCAACTCTCAAAAGATTAAACATAGTGTTATATATTCCACTTGTAAGTATATTCTCAAGAGAAATGAAACATGCCATGTAAACACTGAGGAACACTCAAAGCAGCATCATTCATAATAGTGAAAAAGGAAACAACCCACTGTCAATCATATGATGAATGAATAAAACAAAATGTGGAATATTCATACAACGAATGTTATTCAACAATAAAAAATAAAAATAAAATACTGGCTGGGTGAGATGGCTCATGCCTGTAATCCCAGCACTTTGGGAGGCTGAGGTGGGTGGATCATGAGGTCAGGCATTTGAGACCAGTCTGGCCAACATGGTGAAACCCCGTCTCTACTAAAATGAAAACAAATAGGTGTGGTGGTGCACGCCTGTAATCCCAGCTGTTCAGGAGGCTGAGGCAGGAGAATCACCTGAACCCAGGAGGTGGAGGTTGCAATGTGCTGAGATTTTGCCATTGTACTCCAGTCTAGGCGACAAGAGCAAAACTGTCTCAAAAAAAACTAAAAAATAAAAATTTTAAAAATAAAATACCAATACATACAACACAGATGAAACTTAAAAACATCATACCAAGTGAAAGAAGCCAGTCACAAAAGACCATTATATATGAAATGGAATTAAATTATATGAAATGTCTAGGCTAGGCAAATCTACAGAGACAGAAAGTAGATGAATGGTTGCCTAGGGCTGGGAGATGGGGGTGGGGCAGGAAGTGACTGCTAATGGGTACAGAGTTTCTTTTTGGGGTGATGAAACTGATCTAAAATTGACTGTGGTGATGCCTGCATACTTTTGTGACTATGTTGCCCAGGCTGGTCTCAAACTCTGAGCTCAAGCCATCACCTGGCATAATGGTACATTTATTTATTTATTTATTTTTTGAGACAGGGTCTCACTCTGTCACCCTGGCTAGAGTGCAGTGGCATGATCTTGGCTTACTGTAAGCTTTACCTCCCAGGGACAGGCAATCCTCACATCTCAGTCTCCCAAGTAGCTAAGACCACAGGTGTGCACCACCATGCCCAGCTATTTTTTTGTATTTTCAGTAGAGACAGAGTCTTGCCATGTTGCCCAGGCTGGTCTCAAACTCCTGAGCTCAAGAGAACTGCCTGCCTTGGCCTTCCAAAGTGCTGGGATTACAGGCGTGAGCCACCACACCCAACTCTAACTGTATACTTTCAATGGGTGAATTGTATGGTATATGAATCATATCTCTTAAAACTATTATATATCTACTTAAGAGTAAAAAGAATAGGAAAAACTGTCCCAAGTCTGCATGTATCAGACACATTCTTTTTGTTAACATACATGTACACCTGGACATGCATAGACCCACTCCCCCCCACACATATGTACTCATAGGAGAATCTTAGAATGAGAATGTTGTAAAAGACCTCAGAAATCAGAAAATACCACCCTCTTCCCTCGCTCTTTATCTCTGTATATTTTAGATAAGGCCAAATGTCACACAGGGATTAATGGCATCCACTGACATTTTCACTTTGTCTCTCTCTTGCTTGTCATTTTCCTAGAAGACTATAAGCTCTTTGGAAATTGATGGTGTCTAACTTTTTTCTGCATCCTTTATAGCATACACAGTATGCTAAGCACATAGTAGGACCTTATGACACTAGTTTAATTGAACAGAATATGCTTCTCTGATATCCCTAAGGAAAAAGAAGGTGTCTCTAAAAGGAGGTAGCTAAAGGATGAGAAACATTAGGTCAAACGTAGCCCATCTCATCAGACCTCCAAGGAAAGACTCAGAAAACGTTAGAACTGGCAGAGGAAGAAAGCATTGTAGAAAACCTACCTTATTGACAGCATGTTCACTGAAAGCCCTAATCACAGAAGTGACTAAGGTCCAGAGATGTGCCCAAGGTCATCATTGGTGGGGTCAGAGGCAGGGCCCAGCCCTGAGTGTCCTGATGCCCGACCCCACAGTCCTCTCTGATCTCACCTTTAATTTTTTTTTTCTTTTGAGACAGTCTCTCTCTGTCTGTCACCCAGGCTAGAGTACAGTCGTGTGATCTCTGCTCACTGCAACAGCCTCCAGGGTTCACGAAATTCTCCTGCCTAAGCCTCCTAAGTAACTGGGACTATAGGCACCCACCACCACACCTGGCTAATTTTTGTTTTTATTTATTTTTTTTTTTTTTGAGATGGAGTCTTGCTCTGCCATCCAGTGGCACGATCACGGCTCACTGCAACCTCCACTTCCCACGTTCAAGTGATTCTCCTGCCTCAGTCTCCTGAGTAGTTGGGACTACAGGTATGCGTCACTACGCCTGGCTAATTTTTTTATTTCTGGTAGAGACGGCATTCACCATGTTAGCCAGGCTGGTCTCGAACTCCTGACCTTGTGATCCACCCCCCTTGGCCTCCCAAAGTGCTGGGATTACAGGAGTGAGCCATTGCGCCTGGCCAATTTTTAATTTTTTTTTGAGACAGAGTCTCACTCTGTCACCCAGGCTGGAGTGCAGTGGCACAGTCTCGGTTCACTGCAACCTCTGCCTCCTGGGTTCGAGCGATTTTCCTGGCTCAGCCTCCTGAGTAGTTGGGATTAGAGATGCCTGCCACCATGCCTGGCTAATTTTTGTATTTTTAGTAGAGATGGGGTTTCACCATGTTGGCCAGGCTAGTCTCAAACTCCTGACCTCAAATGATCTGCCCACCTTGGTCTCTCAACGTGCTGGGATTACTTACAGGTGTCAGTCACCATACCCAGCCTCTGATCTCACCTTTCAATCCCATCTGACTACCCAGGACTGTGGCCTGGAATGTCCGGGTCTTGTTCCTGTCTGGACTGTCTCCGAAGTTCAAGGTGGTCAGTAAGCCCACGACGTGAGACCCTCGCCACTTCCCTGTGACTGTCCCATTCCTGGGACACAGGGTCAGCTGGCCAAAAGATCTCAAAAAAGAGACCCAGTCCTACAAGCAAAAGGAGGGTGGGAGACAGGTGAGATGAGATTAACAGCAAAAGCCTGTCTATGTTGGAAGGAAGACCGTGTTTGGAGGGGGTGGAACTTACCTGAGGGATGTCAGGGCTGCGAAGGCCAGTCCTGTGGGTGAGGAGGAAGTTGCCAAGGCCCAGGCCAGAGAGGCCAAGGAGCAGTAGGATCAAAGTGGCACAGACCAGAGGTGGGTGGTGGGCCAGACACAGGTGCAGGTTGTGCACTGCCTGGCAGTTGCCCATGGGGAGCAGAGGGGCCTGGGCCTCCAGGGAGAGCCTGCTGGAGGACAGGGAGGGAGAATGGGACAAGAGCACCACTTATACACAAAGAGAAACAAAAGCTAAGAGAAGACAAGGGACCTCCCGAGGCCTCACAGTGGCAGAGCCAGAACAGGAATCCAAGGTTCTAGACTCCAAAAGTTCACCTCCCTGCACTGCTTGATACATATTTGCTACATCTCATTTCTGAAGTAATCTAAGTGGAGGCAGAGCAGGGCACTCCGTGCTGGAAAAAGGAACCCAAAAGGGAGACTTCTCAGCTAGGGAAACAGGAAGCACTGTTCTGGGGTGAGGGTTTGGCTAAGGAACAGTTCCAGCCAGAGCCCCAGCCAGAGCCCAGACAAGGGAAGACTCCCCCGAAGTCCGTTTCACAGCTAAATGGCTAGATATGAATCCCTTTCTGCTACTCACTCTGTGAGCTTAAGAATCCGTGAAATGGGACTTCTGAGAACACCAAGAAATAAAGATTAAACGTGGCAGATGAAGCAGTCTGCGTGGTATTAGCCATGCAGGAACTCAACAAATGGCCATTCCCTTTCTCTTTCCCGTAAGGATCCTCAAAACCAGGTAAGGCTAGGAAAAAAATACTGTGGGGGAAACTGAGGCCTGCGGACTTTAACATAGGAGGGGTAGGGCCAAGGTCTGAACCCCGCCTCCGGCTTCCACGCAAGGAACGACAGCCTGCTGGAAAAGAACTTCTGGAAGGCAAGGAGATAAACAGGGGTCGGGGAGGAGAAGGGAGCCACGGAAATGCAGGTGTCACAAATGCTCACCCCTGCCCCGCCTCCCGTCCAGCTGGAAGGGGATTAAAGGGAGGGGAGGGCAGAACCTGGGGGTCCGCGGCCGCCGGTGCACCTGAGCATCCCCTCCCCGGAAGGCCCCTCCTGCCGAACGATCCCAACACCCTCGTCCCTTCCCGGTCTCGCGCGATGGATCCTCCGGCCACTCGCTCTTACCCCTCGGGGCCGGGCGGAGGCCGGCGCCCCCAGCGACGTCACGCACGGAGCCACGAAGGGGCGGGGTCCGTGCTCCGAGCTTCTCTCCCCTGCCCACCCTACACTCTGCCTGGTCCGCATGCGCAGTGGCCACGCGGGCGCTCGCCGCGCCACTCCCCGCCAGGGTGGCGGCGTACTAAAGGGACACCCAAGGAAGGGGCCACTGGGAAGAATAACCTCCGCGGAAGGGGAGGAAATGGGAGCGATGCCAGGGGGCGAGTGCTAGAGACGTCGCAGAAGCCCGCAGGCTCCGTCCAGAGAAACTGTGTGAAAACTGTCCCGAGATGCTCGTCGCCTGCATTTTTGGGTTGCGCGTCCCCCACCCGCACCAATAGCACAGCCCAGCCGCGCCCAGGTTCCGGGTGAGGACTCCGGGTCCACTCAGCTCCGCAGGGCTGCAGCTTTAGTGCTCTGTCCTCGGGGGCTGGGAGTGTTGTTTTGGGCTCTGCTCTTCTGTGCACCCTGATCATGCTTAATACCTGCACTTTTCTCGTCTACACTGGCTTTTAGTGACTCTTTATAGGTTCCTGGAGCTGAAGAGCTACTCAGTAGAGAGCATCTCATTTCACTTCTGCCCACGTTTTAGAGGTGAGAACATCTAACCTGAGGTAGCATGACATATGGAGCCAGGAAGACTGCGCCCTCGCATCAGCCATAGCTGCGCTCTCCCGGGACTAAGTTTACCCCTCTGCTCAAGAGGATCATCCTACCTATCTCACTGGTTGGATCAGAAGCTTAGGGGGCAAAGTGTGGGAAAACATGGGCCCAGTGCCCATTGAGCACACGGGACAGATGCTATTTGAAACGGAATCTGTTTAATTTGACTGTGTCTTCGTTAAGGCAAAGACCATGTCGTTTGTATCACCAGCCACAAAAGTTTATGGCACAAAACCTTCGCATATACAGTCAATTGGTCAAATGATTTTTTTTTTTTTTTTTTTTTTTGAGACAGTCCGCTCCTTCGTTGCCCTGGCTGGAGTTCAGTGGCACAATCATAGCTCACTGCAGCCTGGACGTCTTGGGCGCAAGAGATCCTCCCACCTCTGCCTCCTGGGTAGTCAAGACACCCGGTAGTCGAACGCCACCCACCATGCCTGGCTAATTTTTCCATTGTCTGTAGACACAATCGAGACATTGCCCAGGCATGTCTCCAACTCCTGGCCTCAAGCAGTCCTCCCGCCTCGGCCTCCCGAAGTGCTAGGATTACTGCATGAGCTACCGCACCCTGAATAGTGAAATGATTTTTGACAAGGGTGCTGTGAACATTCACAGTCCTTTTCTGTGCATCAAAGGACACAATAGGCCAGGCACGGTGGCTCACGCCTGTAATCCTAGCACTTTGGGAGGCCAAGGTGGGTGGATCACCTGAAGTCAGGAGTTCAAAACCAGCCTGGCCAATATGGCCAAACTCTGCCTCTACTAAAAGTACAAAATTAGCCAGGCATGGTGGCGGGTGCCTGTAATAACCCCAGCTACTCAGGAGGCTGAGGCAGGAGAGTCGCTTGAACCCGGGGAGCGGAGGTTGCAGTGAGCCGAGCTCACGCCACTTCAGCCTGGACAAAAGAACAAAACTGTCTCAAAAAGAAAACTCAACAAACAACCCCACAAAAACAAAGGACACAACAGTGAAAAGGCAACCAACAGAATGAAAGAAAATATCAAATCATATATATGATAAAGGGTTAATATCTGTAATATATAAAGAACTCATACAATTTAACAATAGTCAACTCAATTAAAAGGTCAAAGGACTTGAAAATAGACATTTATCCAAAGAAATATATGCTATACTGGCCAGGAGCGGTGGCTCATGCCCGTAATCCAAGCACTTTGGAGGCCAAGGTGGGCGGATCACCTGAGGTTGGGAGTTCAAGACCAGCCTGACCAACATGGTGAAACCCCATCTTAAAAAAAAAAAGAAAGAAAAGAAATATATACTAGACTGTAGAAATGACCAACAAGCAAATGAAAAGATGCTTAACCACAGTAACCACTAGGTAAATGAAAATCAAAACCGAAATGAGATACCACTTTATACCCATTAGGATGTCGACTGTCAAAAGTCAGGAAATAACAAGTGCTGGTGAGGGTGTGGAGAAATCAGAATACTTGTGCACTGTTGGTAGGAATATAAAATAGCACAGCTAGCCCGGCGCAGTAGCTCACGCCTGTAATCCCAGCACTTTGGGAGGCCGAGGCGAGCAGATCACCTGAGGTCAGAAGTTCGAGACCACCCTGGTCAACATGGAGAAACTTTGTCTCTACTAAAAATACAAAAATTAGGCTGAGCGCAGTGGCTCACGCCTGTAATCCTAGCACTTTGGGAGGCCGAGGTGAATGGATCACCTGAGGTCAGGTGTTCAAGACCAGCCTGGCCATCATGGTGAAATCCCATCTTTAAAAAAAATACAAAAATTAGCCTGGCATGGTGGCGGGCACCTGTAATCCCAGCTACTTTGGAGGCTGAGGCAGGAGAATCACTTGAACCCCAGAGGCGGAGATTGCAGTGAGCCGAGATCACGCCAATGCACTCCAGCCTGAGTGACAGAATGAGACTGTCTCAAAATAAAATAAAATGAAATAGAGTAAAATAGTGTAGCTTCTATGGAAAACAGTATGGTAGTTTGTAAAATATTGAAAAATAGGCCAGTGTGGTGGCTGACACTGGTAATCCTAGCACTTTGGGAGACCTAGGCAGGCAGATTGCTTGAGCTCTGGAGTTCAAGACCAGCCTGGCCAACGTGAAGAAGCCCCATCTCTACCAAAAGTACAAAAGTTAGCCAGTTGTGGTGGGACATGCCTGTGGTCCTAGATACTTCAGAGGCTGAGGTGGGAGGATTGCTTGAGCCGGAGAGGCACAGATTGCAATGAGCTGACGTGGTGCCACTGCACTCCAGCCTAGGTGACAGAGCGAGACTCCATCTCAAATAATAAATAAATAAATAAAAACTAAACAGAGTTTATTCAGTCAACAATTTTTTTAAGATTGCTATGATCCAGGCACAAAATTACTATCTATGTATCAAAAACTGTCAATGCTTCTACTTAAGAACAAGTCTAATTTGTGGGATAAGGCATGAAAGTGCCAGCATAGGACCCGCACACCGTGGGAAGTCAAGAATTGTGAACTGCCCCTCATGATTCTTATGCTTTGGAATATGTTGGAAATAGATGCTCGGTGCCGCAAATAAAAATTAGCACTGAGACAAAGGGTCTTTCAGCAACACAATTTTTACTTCCTGGATTGCAGGAAGGGTACCCTTGCTAGCCATCATGCCATGAGAGTACAATGGACAAAAGAAAACACACAGATTTATCCTTTACACATTTGGGGTCATCCTTACTGCTGTGTCTGATCTCCATTGGTTGGAGCCAGACCTCACAATTTAAACTAAAACACGATTGGCCAACAACTTAAAACTTTTCTAAACAGGTAAAAGCAATGGAAAGCTGGGACACGCCTGTGAGCACGTCTAGCACAGATATCCTGGTTAAAGTACAAGGACATAGAATATACTACGTGCCTGTAAGCATGGCATGTCTAACAACTACATAGGATAGGGCTTAACAAAGTTATTAGCACACTTATTCTTTAATAAGAAAGGAAACTTTAAAAAGGAACTTTTCTACTTCCCACAGAATAAGTAGGCATATTTGGGTAATGGTTCTTGTAAATGATCATAATTGATATTTCCTCATTCGGCCAAACCAAGCAATTCTATGGACTAGTAGAAGCAAACTGGTTAGAGTGAGGAACTGCCTTGAGGCCCAAGGACAAATGGCTTACATAGAGAAAGTAGGTGGTGGTGGGGGAGCAGGAGAGGACACAAAATTTGTTGTGCATTATAATGCTCCAACAGTATACCAACATTTTTTGTTTTGTTTTGTTTTGCTTTGTTTTTGAGATGAAGTTTCCACTCTTGTTGCCCAGGTTGCAGTGCAATGGTGCAATCTCAGCTCACTGCAACCTCCGCCTCCCAGGTTCAAACAATTCTCTTGTTTTAGCCTCCCAAGTAGCTGGGATTACAGGTGCCTGCCACCACACCCAGCTAATTTTTTGTATTTTTAGTGGAGATGGAGTTTCATCATATTGGCCAGGCTGGTCTCAAACTACTGACCTCAGGTGATCCACCTGCCTCAGACTCCCAAACTGCTGGGATTACAGGTGTGAACCACTGCGCCTGGCCAAGTATACCAACATTTTTATTTAATCCACTCAACAAGCCCTTAAAGTGGATGTCACTCTGGAAACCTGGCCCTTAGTTTAAGTCAGGGGTCTCCAACTGTGGGCTGCGGGGCCAGTACTGGTCCATGGCCTGTTAGGAACTGGGCCACACAGCAGGAAGTGAATGGTTGGTGATGGAAGCTTCATCTATATTTCCAGCTGCTCCCCATCCTTTTTTTACCACCTGAACTCTGTCTTCTGTCCAATCAGTGGTGGCATTAGATTCTCCTAGAAGCATAAACCCTATTGTGAATGGCGCATGCATGGTAACTAGATTGCTCCTTATGAGAATCTAATGCCTGATGATCTGTCACTGTCTCCCGTCAACACCAGATGGGACCATCTAGTTGCAGGAAAACAAGCTCAAGGATCCCACTGATTGTACTTTATGATGAGTTGTATAATTATTTTATCATACATTATAATGTGATAATAATAGAAATAAAGTACACAATAAATGTAATGTGCCTGAATCATTCCAAAACCATTCCTCCCCAGTGGAAACATTGTCTTCCATGAAACTGATCCCTGGTGCCAAAAAATTGGGGGACTGCTGGTTTAAGTAATTTAACCAAGGTCACACAAATATTGGGTGGCAGAAGTTGGGTTATGATTGAAGCCTGACCACACACCCTAGCATGTGGGAATGAGAAAGCCTGGTTGAGGCTTGTTCATTCCATAAGCGTCTGTTGGCTGCCAGGCTGTATTCTGTGGGCTGGGAATATGGTGGTGGACAAAGTATTCATGATCTCTGGCCTCCTGAAACTACAATCTGGCTAGGGACTCTTTCCCTAGAAAAATGCATGTTCACCTAATATTTTTGTTTTTCTTCTTCTTCTTCTTCTTTTTATTTTTTAATTATTTTTCTTTCTTTCTTTCCTTCTTTTTTTTTTTTTTTTTTTTTTTTTTTTTTGGAGATTTTGGCTCTGGTTTGCCACGTTGGTGT